>CAKJTW010000048.1:16822500-17032500 GCA_917880005.1 Nanger dama | reverse complement strand
ATTAAAAAACAGACATTACTTTGCCACTAGAGATCCGTCTAGTCAAAGTTATGGTTGTTCCAGTAGTCACGTACGTATGTGAGAGTTGGACTATAAAAAAGCTGAGCACAGAAGAATTGATGCTTCTTGGAGAAAACACTTGAGAGTCCATCCTAAAGGAAATCAGTCTTGAATATTCATTGAAAGACTGTTGCTGAAGTTGAAACTCCAATACTTTTGGGCCACCTGATGTGAAAAAACTGACTCATTGGAAAAGACTCTGATGCTGGGAGGGATTGGGGGAAGGAGGAAAAGGGGACGACAGAGGATGAGATGGCTGGATGGCATCACTGACTCGATGGACATGAGTTTGAGCAAGCTCTGGGAGCTGGTGATGGACGGGGAGGCCTGGGGTGCTGCAGTCCATGGGGTCACAAAAAGTCAGACATGACTGAGAGACTAAACTGAACTAATCTCAAACCACATTAAAAAAAACAACCTTCCTCAAAATAAATACAACACAATCAGTCCTCCATATATATAGCTTCTGCAACTATGAAGTCATATAATTATGAACGTAAAATATTGCAAAAATTCCAAAGTTTCAAATCTTTAAATACTGAATTGCACTTGCAGGCACTCTTACATGCCAGCTACTTTATTTCAGCTGTTACAGCCAATCATGTGCTGTGATAAGTCCTTTCAGTCCTGTCTGGCCCTTTGTGACCCTGTGGACTGTAGCCCACCAGGCTTCTCTGTCTATGACATTCTCCAGGCAAGGATACTGGAGTGGGTTGCCATGCCCTCCTAAAGAGGATCTTCCCAACCCAGGGATTGAACCTGTAGGTCTTGCATCTCCTGCATAGGCAGGCGCATTCTGCACCAACCCAGGAATCAACATGCATTGTGCAAACTGCTGCCATCAGCTTCGACTCTTCCTGACAGGAGCAGGAGCAAGACCGTCGGGAGAAGCTCTCAGCAGCGTCTATCGCCCAGTCAAGGCACTGTCGCAGCAGACATCCCAGTTAGTGCTGGGACAAGCCAGTTTCCAAGCCCTCCAATTATGATGCGATGACTAAAAATCATTACAGATTCATAGGATGTGATGGATACATTATAAATTTGTTCATATTATGGTACTGCTTCAAGTATGCTTACTTCAGCATGAAGTAATGGAGTTAAAAGGATGCCTACTATTCCAGCTCAAGCAACAAAGAGTAAATATAACGTGCTGATCATTGTCATTGAAAATAATCAGCAACTTGTCAATACTTAGAAAATGCTAGAGCAAGCCCTGGAATGTACTGTAAAAACAGGTTAGGCCCTCTTTGACCAAGCCCTGGAATAGAATGCAAACTAAAAAAAAAAAAACAGCATCAGTTTTGACACGGCTTTCTCACTATTTCTTTCTGGAAGCCAGGAAACATTGATTCAAGCCAGGTGACTGCAGGATTTACCTGTGAACTAAAATATGTTTGGATGGAAGCATATCACTCTAGTAAGAATATGGCTTAATTACAGTGTTTGATTCCCATTCACTTCATGTACATAGAGTTCTATAATCCTTTAATAAGGAATCATATAAATCATACTTCCCTACACCTTTGAAATCTCCTGGTCTATACTGACTTCAAAAAAGACATTTAGCCTCATTGTAATAGGTAACATATAAGTGCTGTGGCTATTAAAGGAACAGTAAGATGCTTCTACTGTTTCATATTTCTAATAAGGTGTAAAATCCTCACTGCAGGCCTCTTGCTAGATGAATAAATAAATAACGAATATGAAACTTCATTTATAGTAGAGAAATCTCCATTTGTATAGATATGTCCCTCTCCAAACCAGGAACAGGCAGATAATTAAATCTCAAGTAACTCTTATCAAGGAGAAGGCAATGGCACCCCCACTCCAGCACTCTTGCCTGGAAAATCCCATGGACGGAGGAGCCTGGTGGGCCAAAGTCCATGGGGACACTAAGAGCTGGACACGACTGAGTGACTTCACTTTCATGCATTGGAGAAGGAAATGGCAACCCACTCCATTGTTCTTGCCTGGAGAATCCCAGGGACGGGAGGCTGGTGGGCTGCCATCTATGGGGTCGCACAGAGCCAGACACAACTGAAGCAACTTAGCAGCAGTAGCAGCAGCAGCTCTTATCAAAGGAAAAGTCTTGAGTTGAATCTGCAAATAATAATACTCTTTTTCACTATGTTTTGCCTTTTTAGTCTGTCATAATTAGCTTCCTCCCTCCCCCAAGGTCTTTCGTTTCTGAGGATGGCATTTATGGTGATGGCTTTGGATATTTCAGGAACTAACTCAGTTTTCCTGCTTCCTTTTATACAGGAGGAATACATGTTATTTAACATCTGGTTTTCTCCTGATAATCTTTTTATACTTTTTTTTTTAAGGGGTATGTCTCAACTAAGAATCTAGAAGAGTAGAGGGAAAATGCTTTTCCTCCCACAAACATGCAATGGAAAACCACTCAGCAACAGAGAAGAATGATACATATAGTTACCATACACATGCAATGGAATACCACTCAGCAACAGAAAAGAATGGTCCACCACCCCACGGAAAGACAAGCGGAAACCTTATATATAGAGAGAGAAGAATGGTCCACCAACCCATGGAACTGCTAAGTCACTTCAGTCGTGTCTGACTCTGTGCGACCCCATAGACGGCAGCCCACCAGGGTCCCCATCCCTGGGATTCTCCAGGCAAGAACACTGGAGTGGGATAACGTTTCCTTCTCCAATGCATGAAAGTGAAAAGTGAAAGTGAAGTCACTCAGTCATGTCCGACCCTCAGCGACCCCATGGACTGCAGCCTTCCAGGCTCCTCAAACCATGGGATTTTCCAGGCAAAAGTACTGGAGTGGGGGTGCCATTGCCTTCTCCGAACCCATGGAAAGACAAGGGTAAACCTTACATATATATATATATATATATATATATATATATATATATATAGAGAGAGAGAGAGAGAGAGAGAGAGAGAGAGAGAGTTTAGTGAAAGAATCCAACCTGAGGGAGCTGCCCACAATATGACCCCATCTATGACATTCTGGGAAAGACAAAACTACACAGATAATAAGCAGAAGATGGGCTGGGGGAGTTCAAAGGATTCCATGTGATACTTTAGGATGCATATCTGTCACTATGCATTTGTCTAAGCCTACAGATTTGTGTAGCCCAAGGTATTAACCAGAATCTACTCTGATTTCATTATTTTGGATGTATCAGTGGAATATACAATGTGACATTGCATCTAACTGTAATAGAAATACATAGAAAAACCTCACTGTAGGGGATGGGGTAAAAAGTGCTAAGTTAACATTGGAAAAAAACAGAATCTGTAGACTAAAGGCAAAATGGAGCTTCCACAAACAATGGGCTTGATTTTAGAAGGTTCTTTCCAGGGTTTAGTAGCTAGGAAAGCTGAAACCTTTATTAACCTATTATGGTTAATACCTGTACATGTCACCTGGAAAAGAGAAACACACAGATGAAAGGCAGATGATGGGAGCCAGGTTCCTCACTGTGGGAGTGAGAGCTACACAAGAGGAGGGCTTCTGCCCTGCTGATCCTCAACCTCAGCTTCCTTGGAAGATGACATGGGGAGTTGGCTGGCCAGGGGAAGTGCACAGACCTTTGCAATGCGAACGCCCTGCAGATGGAGGGGGCCTCACAGCTCCTCTTTCCACCCATACCTACTAGAGACACTCAGCTCACACCTCATCCTTCCACCCATACCCACTGGAAACACTCAGCTCACACCTCATCCTTCCACCCTACCCACTAGAGACACTCAGCTTACACCTCCTCTTTCCACCCATACCTACTGGAGACACTCAGATCTCAGGGATCTGCCAGGTGCAGCTTTTAGGCCACCTGATGCGAAGAACTGATGCTTTTCCTAATGGAAAAGATTGAAGACAGGGGGAGAAGAGGACAACAGACAATGAGATGGTTGGATGGTGTTACCCACTCGATGGACATGAGTTTGAGCAGGCTCCAGGAGCTGGTGATGGACAGTGAAGCCTGCGGTGCTGCAGTCCCTGGGGTTGCAAAGAGTCAGACACAACCTGAGCAACTGAACTGACTGAGCCCCCAGGCAGGAACAGGGGTGTGAGGGCCTTGCTTACCCCTAAGTTGTCCCAAAATCCTGGTCTTGGAAGTTGAAGTCAGGATTGGGGTGCCTGGGCCTCTGATGAGCAGCTGGTTGGAGAAATGACCAGTCCTGAGGGCAGGGTTGCCCTGAAGTCTCTGAGCTCTGATGCCCTGCTGGGATTCATCCCTGGTGGGGACATGGGCAGGGCCTACAGTGGTTCCCAGGTGGGACTAGCAATAAAGAACCCACCTTGAACAGCAAGATCAAACCAGTCAATCCTAAAGGAAATCAACCCTGAGTATTCACTGAAATGACTGATGCTAAAGCTCCAATACTTTGGCCACCTGATGTGAAGAGCTGACTCATTGGAAAAGACCTTGATGCTGGAAAAGACTGAGGGCAGGAGGAGAAGGGGTAACAGAAGATGAGATGGTTGGATGCATCATCAGCTCAATGGACATGAGTTTGAGCAAACTCTAGGAGATGGTGAAGGACAGGGAAGTCTGAGGTGTTGTAGTCCATGGGGTCACAAAGGGTCAGACATGACTAAATGACTAACACTTTCACTTTTTGAAGAACAAATGTATACCTTAATCTGGTTGCTGTATACCTGCAACAAAGAAAACATTGGAAATGAACTATCTTCCAAATAAAATAACCATTATTTTTACAAATAAATCGAAATGCCTACTATATTCCTGTCGAGCATTGGTGACAACAAATGTTGGAGATGGCCTGGAGAGAAGGGAACCTCTACACTGCTGGTAGCAAACCAATAAAGCTTTGTTTCAGATTTGAATCAGTCACCACAGGATGAGTTTACGTGGACTGTGAATTAAGGATCTGACTCTAGTGGGCAATGTATGAAGACAATTGTGGCATTCCATGTGTGAGAGTGAACGTTTCTTGTCAGATCTGCAGCTCAGTATCTTTTAGATAAGCTACAATGATTGTAGCTGAGTCCTGTTGAGTGTGAATCAGAAGGTGATCTACATTTCTTTGAACAGTTGGTAAAGCTTCTAAGTAATAAACTATAAATTTCAAATAATGAAACATTTATCTGAACTTTGCAGGCTCTTTGAAAGGTGTATTCTACCATGAAAACTTTTCCTCTGTCCTTTTGTAAGAAATTTTTCACGATAACACTTTAACTCCTCCGTTGTGAATGTTATTATTGAAATAAGCTTGTTCACATTTGTGATGGAGGTGGAATGACCCACTGTGATTGCTATCTGGTCACATGCTTTTCCCAATTTCTACTAATGTCCCTACATTCAAGATTTTTTTCTTTGTACCCATCCAATTCTACTTCTCAGATCTGCATTGACACAGAATGAGAAATACCTGGCAAGTTCAGATTATATTAAACACTGCTTCCAAAGCTTTTTGCATCTCAAAGGAATCTGAAAATGGTGAAGCAGGAAGAATCATTGAGATTTGAAATGATTTCTAAGCCCTACCCCCAAAGAAACCCATTAGACTAAGACATTCTAGTATCTTTTACTGGTCTATATAAATACATTTTCTATCTTTCTGTTATAAAATTGAGAAAAATGACCGGAAAAAGTTGTAACAGATTGAAGGCTATGTTTGGAATGACTGAAGATGAAAGAGGCTACATGAGTTCAAAGGAGTATGTGTAGGTTGATACAAGGTATCAACAAGTACATATCAATGTGTTGATAAAGTATGCCTTTGTAAACAAAGATAAAACATTTATCTTTTCCTCTTAAACTGAACCTTCTAGAATTTAACTTCTTCAGCTGGCTCCCCTGTGGACTTGATGGTTTATTGTGAACAGATTTCAAGTAATCATACTTATCATTGCTTTGATATGTTCTCTTTGCTTTAAAATTGTTTATGCTTTCTATCTCTGTTGTAGTATAATCTTATGTTCTAGCAATATCACGTGTTTTGTCTATTTAGTAAGATTGTTGCTTGCACTATTCACTGTGTAAGCAAGTCTCCAGCATATGAATGATGGCTTAAGGTCTTGAAGCAGTTAACATATCAATATGTATATAGATATTTTTAGTTATATGTACATAGATTGTTATAATTATATGTATACAGACCTTTCTAATTATATGTCTAGAGATTTTTGTATCTAGATGTATAGAGATATTTATAGTAATATGTAGAGATATTAAGGAGTTCAGTCCTATAGTTTGAATGTTCTTTGGCATTGCCCATTTTGGGGATTGGAATGAAAACAGACCTTTTCCAGTCCTGTGGACACTGCTGAGTTTTCCAAATTTGCTGGCATATTGAGTGCAGCACTTAACAGTATCATCTTTTAAGATTTGGAATAGCTCAGCTGGAATTCCATCAACTCCACTAGCTTAGTTCATAACAATGCTTCCTAAGGCCCACTTGACTTCAGACTCCAGCATATCTGCTTCTAGGCAAGTGATTACACTAAGATCATCCCAGTCATTAAGACCTTTTTGTACAGTTCTTCTGTGTATTCTTGCCACCTCTTCTTAATATCTTCTGCTTCTGTTAGATCCATACCACTTCTGTTGCGCCCATCTTTGCATGAAATGTTCCCTTGGCATCTCTAATTTTCCTGAAGAGATCTCTAGTCTTTCATGGACCTAATATTCCAGGTTCCTAGGTAATATTGGGAAAAGAGTATGTCAAGGCTGTATATTGTCACCATAAGAACTACAGAGCTTCTTGACGAAAGTGAAAGAAGACAGTGAAAAAGTTGGCTTAAAAGTCAACATTCAGAAAACTAAGATCATGGCATCCAGTCCCATCACTTCATGGCAAATAGATGGGAAAACAGTGGAAACAATGACAGACTTCATTTGGGCAAGGGCAGGGGGGAGCCTCTAAAAGCACTGCAGATGGTGACTGCAGCCATGAAATTAAAAGATCTTTGCTCCTTGGAAGGAAAGCTATGACCAACCTAGACAGCATATAAAAAGCAAAGACATTACGTTGCCAACAAAGGTCCATCTAGTCAAAGATACGGTTTTTCCAGTGGTCATGTATGGAGATGAGAGTTGGACTATAAAGAAAGCTGAGCGCCAAAGAATTGATGCTTTTGAACTGTGGTGTTGGAGAAGACTCTTGAGAGTCCCTGGGCAGCAAGATCAAACCAGTCAATCCTAAAGGAAATCAGTCCTGAATATTCATTGGAAGGACTGATGCTGAAGCTGAAGCCCCAATACTCTGGTCACCTGATGCGAAGAACTGACTCTTTGGAAAAGACCCTGATGCCAGGAAAGATTGAAGGCAGGAGGAGAAGGGGACGACAGAGGATGAGATGATTGGATGGCATCACCAACTCGATAGACATGAGTTTGAGCAACCTCCGGGAGTTGGTGATGGACAGGGAAGCCTGGTGTGCTGCAGTCCATGGCGTAGCAAGGAGTCGAACCCGACTGAGCCACCGAACTGAACTTAACAGGACACCCGACACTTCCTGTTCAGCCCCAGGCAAGGACCGGAAACCGGGAATAAGTGAGCCCGCCCAATCCGGTCCCCCGTGTCCCCGCCCCCTCTGCGCTGTTGTCCAATCACGTCTGGTCCGCCGTCCGCACTTCCGGCGGCGGTCCCGCGGAACCGGTTGCCTGCGCTCCACACTATGGCGTCTCAAGCGCCGGGCCGGCGGAGCTGGGCTTCGTGGAGGCGGCGCCGTCGTGGCGGCTGCGCAGCGAGCAGTTCCCCAGCAAGGTGGGCGGGCGGCCGGCGTGGCTGAGTGCGGCCGGGCTGCCCGGGCCCCCGGAGCTGGCCTGCCCGCTGTGTGGCCGCCCGATGGCCTTCCTGCTGCAGGTGTACGCGCCGCTGCCGGGCCGCGCCGACGCCTTCCACCGCTGTCTCTTCCTCTTCTGCTGCCGGACGCCGCCGTGCTGCTGCGGCCTGCGCGGTGAGCGGCCGCGGGCTCTGCTCCGGGTCGGGCCCCGGAAGCCGCCCGCCTCCCCGTCCCCCGCCGGCCTCTCCCCCAGGAAACCGCCCGCCTCCCCCCTCCCCCGCCGGCCTCTCCCCCAGGAACCCCGCGAGCACTTGCGGGTGTAGGGGCGTCCCGCGCGTGCTCGCTCACTCCTGGCCGCCTGCCTGGTTCATTACTAGGTAGCAGGTGTGGTAGGGTACTTTCAGGTAATAGACATTGTCACTTTTTGGAAAAGTGGATCCCAACAGGTTTTTCGTGTTTCTGTAGTTATTCTTGTTAATTTGAATAAACTGTAAGAGCGCAGTTAGTTGTGTGAACTGTAGACGTTTCTCTTTCTTTTCTCCATTTCCAAAAAGAAGCTCTTCGCACCGGAAAACTCTTCAGTTTTTCTTTTTTAAAATGAATATCTTTTTCAGTCCAGTGTGAAGGCTCAAATACTTGAATTGCTGTATTGTTTTATTTAAATCTTTCATTAACAGTTCTCCTCTCCCCTTAGTTTTCAGAAATCAGCTGCCCAGGCGAAATGACTTCTACTCCTATGAGCCACCTTCCGAGGATCCTCCGTTAGAGACAGGAGAGTCTGTGTTACTCCAGCTCAAGTCTGGTGCACATCTCTGCAGAGTTTGTGGCTGTTCAGGCCCCAAAAGATGCTCCAGATGTCACAAGGCACATTATTGCAGCAAGGAACATCAGAGTCTGGACTGGAGATTAGGACATAAGCAAGCTTGTGCACAGACAGGTCAGTCAGTTCTTTTTAATTTTTAAATATCAGCTCAGTTTCCTTGTGTCTATAGGCCAAATCTTTTATTTTGAGGATAAAGGTTAACATTAGAAATGCTGTAATAATTTTCAGAGTTTTAGTTAACTAGTAAGATAAACACCTTTATGAAGAAGGAGCTGTGAGTTCTCACCCACTCACATCCCAACCAGCTACATATGTTAGTTTCTAAGGAATACTGTTTATGACATGGAATCCATTTCAGAAAAAGGAAATCTTTTGATTTTCAAAACTAAATGATCACTAATGATGCTAGTTACCTTTTTGTTTCAGATAATTTGGACAATACAGTTCCAGATCACAACTTCCTTTTTCCAGAATTTGAAATTGTAATAGAAACAGAAGATGAGATTATGCCTGAAGTTGTGGAAAGAGATGATGAATCAGGAGATTATGGGAACCATGGGTAAGGAATCTGTTTCAAAACTCATTCGTTACGTGAGTGAATATAATACTTGAAAGAAAGGGCTCAATATGCCAAGAAGGGAAGCACTGAGCAACTCACTTGGGAGGCTTCAACCTGTACTTTTCAAATACTGCCTCATTTGGAGATGTCCTTTCTGTGCTTCCCTCCTTGCCGTATGTAACATATATTTTGATTCCTGTGAAGTGCCGCAGGGTGTATCCCGGTGGTCAGTTGGGTGGGGCTGCACAAGGTGCTGGAAACTTGGAAAGTTTATCTGGTTCCAAGATTTGTTTCCCAAATTGAGATGGTGTACATGAGAGTGCCTTGAAGTGTTTGGTGGGTGGCAGGCACCCTCTTATCTGGCAAGTTTTAGATCCATGATTCTGTCAGTTAGTTCACGGCGGTCACATGCTAGAGCAGTGCCTGTGCTGAGACTGAGTAGGAGCTAGTGTCTCTTCAACACGTACTCTGTTGCACAGCGCGTACCATGGGCCTTCTGTGCATGATGTCACTGAGATTTTCGCACCAGAACAGTACATTGAAAACAGTATCTCATTTTGCAGTAAGGAGTTTGAGGTTCTGCGTGTAACTTGTTTGGGTGAATAACTGGCCAAAGTTAAGGGTTAGAACTGGAGTTTGAGCTCACATCTACTGACTCTGGAACTTGATCTCTTAACCACCACAGAATGTAGATTTTTAGAATCTAAATTAAATTTTACATTAGCATGTCAGCTTACTTATAGTTCACATTCAGGGTATCAGAAATACCCTCTGACTTACAGGGATTCTTGTCTGTTCAGGACAGGATGATTCAGGTAGCTGGGATTCCACAGGTGAGAGTGAAAGTGTGAACTGACAGGTCCAGTGAGCCTGTGATGACTGGAATGAGTGTACCAGCTGGGAAAGGAGAGATGGGGCAGAAAGAAACTGGAAATAAAAGTTCAGACAAGTGAAGGACAGTAGGAATTAGAAGAGCGCATGATTTAGGAGTATCCTTTTCAGTCCTGAGTACAGCAGTCCTGAGCCTGGAACTTGGGGTCTATTCTTAATTTGAAGGTTTAAGGAGCAGCTCTTCAAAGAAACAGCAGAATAATGCTTCTTCATGGAGTACCTGGAAAGTCAGGTAGTCTTAAAGCACAGATGTTAATGAACCAAAACAGGGAAAGCCTGTGAAAACATCAGGCCTTCACTATCTGATTTAACACTAAGTTGGTTGTTTAAAAACTGGTTTTCCTCTGCATGTGTTTATTGTCAAGACATATGAGTTATTCCTGTTGCCATAACAGTAATGTTGGTGATTTTTCAGGTGAAGCACATGAGGGAGAATTGGAATCCATGGCAAAACATGAATCTAGGGAAGATAGAATTTTCCAGAAGTTTAAAACTAAAATATCCCTTGAACCAGAACAGGTAAAATGAAACTAATATAGCTCCTTCTGCTGTTCTTTTCAAGTGGGGTAGGGTTGTGAATCTTGAGTTGGGAATTCCCTGGTGGTCCAGTGGTTAGGACTCTGCACTCCCACTATTGGGGGCCCAGGTTCAATCCCTGGTGAGGGGACTAAGATCCCAAAAACCACGGTGTGTGCCCCCACACCAGAAAAAAAAAAACAAAACCACACCTGTGTCGAAGTAACCCTAATAAAGTTAGTCTCTTGTCTGTAGGTCCCTTCACACAGGTGGTCCACATGGAAAGCTGTTTGCAGTGCTGGTCCTTTTAATAATTATGGAAAGACTAAAGGTTACACTGTGTTTCATATAGTCATTTTCTAAAACCATCAGCAGAGATAAACATCTTTTGTTGCCTAGAACACATGGAGTTTGCAAGACAGAAAGGAAGTTTTTGCCCATTTTTCCAACAGGGACCTTTGCTTATAAAAATTAATTTGACATATTCGTAGAGAAATCACTGGCTTTGTGAAAAGAATAATGGGTTTTGGTGTTGTGAGGATTCCTGGCTCCTTGAGTTATATTTTGGCCCTATAGTGTAGCGAGAAGAAAAAAGTGGTTTTGAGGATTAAGGTAGATTATAGACTTTCAGTAAGTGTTCAGCAAATGTTTCCCTTTGCCTGTGTTCTTCCATTAACTTTATTCCCTTAATTTCCCTCACCATAAATATAAACCACTAAAGACTTGGTAAAATTCCCATAAGTCAGTCACTAGAGCAAATAAATCCTCAGGGGCTTATAGGAAGAATAGATCTAGGTCCTGAATGCTGAGAAGGTGGTTTTTAGCAATGTGTATTTCTTTTAACAAGAAACATCTAGGAAAATCATTCAGTTGTTACATAACAGTTTATTATAGTGAAATTTACTTCTGTTGGTTTTAAAACAGTGTGTCTCACTTGGTATTTGTTCATTTCGAAACTGGCAACTAAGGTTCCTTATCTGTGTGAAGGTCAGCAGAGACACTGGGCTTCATTTTATATTCACAGCCTGGTAAGGGGGAAACAGAATTATTGATAGTCTTTTCACAAAATAGCCATAGAATTCAGAGTCTAACCATATTGTCATCTAAGAAAAATACTTGTGATAACCTGCATCAGTTGAGCTGAAAGCATTACTTTGGCGATACTGAGGCAGGCATTGATGGTGCTGTGTGTATGTGCCAGGGAGTGGGGAAGAGGCAGACAGGAAGCTAGTTTTCCAATGAGTGTTTCATCAGTTGTCAGAGTATGTACCAAGTTTCTCGAGATGATCCTCAGGTCACATGAGATGTTGGTGATTTAAACTGATCCTAACTGATTTTAGATTCTCAGATACGGCAGAGGGATTGCCCCGCTCTGGATCTCCGGTGAAAATATTCCTCAGGAAAAGGATATTCCAGATTGCCCTGTGGTGCTAAGAGATTATTTGAATTCCAGGTAAGATCTTGAAAAGGAATATTTTAGCACATATTTACCATATTAAATATTTAAAAACTTTGCCAAAGTAATCTGTGTGCGAGAGTCCCTATAGGTACTGTGTATGGAAGGCGCCCTTGAGGGACAGTTTCTGCCCCCACTTTACAATATGTTCCAAGGAGGGAATTAGCCTTCACTGGTTAATCTGGAAGTTGTTTCTGCCTCTAATTTGCTTGCTTTTTCTGAGATTTATCAGCTTTCTGGATTTTAGACATTATCTATGGACTGACTCCTGCAGTAGTGAGGTCTTAAACGTCACTTCTGCCACCTGGACCACCCCTGCTTCCCAGTGTGGCTAGATCGTTACTTTTAGTGCCCCTGTTGTTCCCTTTGTAATTTAATACAGCTTCAGTCTTTGTGAGAGGCGTGTTCTAAAACCCTTGCTCTGTTTAGTCTTGGTTTGTGGATTTGTTAGAACACATGAATGTAATGATAAAATTTTTCTTGCAGAAAAGAGAGTATTAGCATCAGGGTCCATTTGGGTTGGGTGTAAACAACTCTTGAACTGTCGATTCAACATTATAAAGTCAGAGTTCTTTCTTGATGGTTGAAAGGGTACTTTGAGGACTGACGCAAAACGGGCTGCTTCTTGGTGCCCGGCCCCGCGACGAGCTCGTGCGCAGCAGTCTGCTGCCTGGGCTTGTCCCCAGGAGACCGCAGACCCCTCAGGCCCCTCTAGTCCAGACACACACGGCAGTAGACGGCCTTTCTGTACTCTACTACGGTAGCGTTTCTTCAGAGTCATAGTAAGGGCATCTGCTATTCAGAGTGTAAGTACCACAAAATAAAAGTTGCCCAGATAGAAGCCTCTGCCCTATTTTTGTGGCATTATTATTAATAAAAATAGGTTAACAGCCAGATTAAACAGATCAGCCAATCTTATTCTTGGGAACTTCTTTCTCAGATAGAAGAACACCAAATATAAAGAGGGACTTTAAAAAGAGAGTTGCAGAGTATTTTTAGATTGTAAGTAAGTTACCAGTGTAATGTCTGCTGCTGCTGGGTCGCTTCAGTTGTTTTGGACTCTGTGCACCCCGTGGACGGCGGCCCACCAGGCTCCCCCGTCCCTGGGATTCTCGAGGCAAGAACACTGGAGTGGGTTGCCATTTCCTTCTCCAGTCAATGCATGAAAGTGAAGTCGCTCAGCCGTGTCTGACTCTTAGTGACTCCATGGACTGCAGCCTACCAGTCCTCCGTCCCTGGGATTTACCAGGCGAGAGTACTGGGAGTGGGGTGCCATCGCCTTCTCCGCAACCTTGCTGTAAAATGTGGAGACAGAGAGCTGAGAGATGAGGATCCCTGCAGTAGCCCTGGCAGGGAAGATCTGGTCTGTTGGAAACTGTGTGTGCTCCTCACCTTCAAGGAGAGCTCTGACTGTGCCATCCTTTCTCAGGTCATGCCTCAGCTGCTCAACTACCTGAAGGCCGACAGCCTGGGCAGGAGTGTCGACTGGGGTGTCCTGGCCATCTTCACCTGTGCTGAAAGCTGTAAACTGGGCATTGGCTACACAGAGGAATTTGTTTGGAAGCAAGATATAACAGATGCAGCCTAAAGACAATGGTGTAAATAAAGCCTTAAAATATTCATTATCTCTTCTACCTTGCAGTTCCATTTCTAGAATTTAATCCTAAGGGAAACAGCTGTACCAGAGATAAACAGGTTGTTTTAGGTGGTGTTTACATTGTCTGAATGTTAGACAAAAATGTCCAGTGGCAGGGAATTCAATAAATTCTGGTCTATCTAGCAGGAGGCTACCATCTTAATGATACAGACCTATATACAGATCAAGTAAAATAGACAATCCCATCTATATAGACCACCCCATCTATATGGCCACCCCACCTGTATACCACCCCGTCTCTGAGGCCACCCCACCTATGAGGTCATTATAGATGGTGAAGATTTTGTAAAAATAAACATCTGTATGTATATCAAAATATCAGAAAGATACTAGATGTGAACTCAGCACTGGAACCAAGAACTTTTTGTTTATGTTTAAAATGAATTTTTACTTTTGATTTATATTTCAAAAGAACTAAGTTCTCTTTACTTATATTTCTTTTTACAACAAAAATGGATTATGTGCCTAATTAAGTCAAACTATCACTTAGAGCATTTTCCCCCTAAAATTTGCAAAATTCAAGAGAAAAATATTTGGGTAAAACCCCAAGAGACATGTATAATAGTCAGGTGATTGTCAGGCTCCAGTTTACATGGAAACCCAGAATGTGAGAAAATTCTGAGCCCCATTCACTAATTGGACTTCCCCTGGCTTCCCTGGTGGCTCAGAGGTTAAAGCATCTGCCTCCAGCGCAGGAGACCCAGGTTCAGTCCCTGGGTTGGGAAGATCCCCTGGAGAAGGAAATGGTAACCCACTCCAGTATTCTTGCCTGGAGAATCCCATGGACGGAGGGAGCCTGGTGGGCCATAGTGCACGGGGTCGCAGAGAGTCGGAATCGACTGAGCGACTTCACTCACCCACTCACTCCCTGATGGCTCAGACAGTAAAGCGTCTGCCTATAATGTGAGAGACCTGGGTTTGATCCCTGGGTCGGGAAGATCACCTGAGAAGGAAATGGCAACCCACTCTAGTACTCTTGCCTGGAAAATGATTCACTAATCACTAATCATTGACTAATAAGTACAATGAATGGGATACCCACTAATTCTGAAGGCAACAGTTAGGCAGGATCAGAAAAGTCAGATTTGTGATCAGAAGACTGACTTGGAAAAGCTCTACCTCAAAACTGACCTTAGCCAGTGGCACTGGCTTACAGACCGACTTCCCTGGTGGCTCAGACGGTAAAGTGTCTGTCTACAATGCAGGAGACCTGGGTTCAAGCCCTGGGTTGGGAAGATCCCCTGGAGAAGGAAATGGCAATCCACTCCAGGACTATTGCCTGGAAAATCCCATGGACAGAGGAGCCTGGTAGACTACAGCCCATGGGGTCACGAAGAGTCGGACACGACTGAGCGACTTCACTGCTTACAGACCACAGATGGAAAGGCAAGAGTAATGGTTTTCTCTTTCCACCAGCCTGTCTCAGCACTGTCCAGGTAGCAGGTAAACCCGAGGAATGAATTGGAATCAGCCACTGTAATTTCTCTGGGTTGGGCCCCAGGGAGTGTTGGGCCTAAAACAGGCCCTGAAGAGGCTTTCAAATGAGGGATGTTCTGTTCACACAAGTGGTTCCTAAATCAGTGCTAAGGCTTCTTCCCACCCCCAAGCAATATACACTTACATTGAGATAATTCCCAGTTCTCTTAGCAGCAGTGAAGCCTGCCGAGCACTAAGGCAAAGCTGAAGAGACATCGCTGTTGATCACTGCTTAAAGACCAACAGCTAATTCTGGTTAATGGCCCTGCTAACCTTGAAATGCACTGCTGCCATAAACACAACTTAGAATGGCCTAACATCACTTGCTAATGTCACTGACTTGATTACTTCATTACACTTGCAAGTCCTCGCCTTTTGCTCGATATTGTGTGCAGTGTCCCTGCCGTAGTGGCACTAGCTGCTCAGTCGTGTCCGACACTGCAGCCCCACGCACTGTAGCCCGCCAGGCTCCTCTGTTCATGAAATTCTCCAGGTAAGAATATTGGAGTGAGTGGCCATCCCCCTTCTCCAGGGGATCTCCCAACCCTAGGATCAGACCCAGGTCTCCCACGTTGCTGGGGGATTCCTCACCATCTTCAGCCACCAGGTGTGTGTAATTCATACAAAGATGTGTATATAAAATAGTTACACACAGCACTCTTTGCAAAACTGCAGTGTGGAATCCCATGGAGAGACTGCTGAATACAACTTTCAGAGGGAGAGAATGGCGTTACAGTCCTGAAGCTAGGCGTGCTAAGTCGGCGAGAATCACCTATAATTAAGGGGACAGCCTGTGGCTACTGAGAGACAATATGGCAAGAGTCCCACGCTTGGCAGGACACTCACTGGAGAACTGATCTACTGGGGACTTCATAGGCCAAACTAACTCAGATGGACGTTTGCCAAAACAGGACAGCACCCTGACTGCTATGGATTTTCCAAGTGATTTCACTATGGTCTATCTGGAGACATCCCTGGATGTCTACATAAGACATGCTTGCAGGCATGTGGTAATCAGCCAAAGCTACTTTAGGTGTATATCCCTGCCATGGTCTGGAGATGACAGTGAGTTCACAGGGCATTTCCACTTGGACACAGACATCAAATCAGCACTGACTTGGCAGCCACGTCCAAAAAAAAGCAACTAGTTGAAATAACTAAGAAATTTTAAAACTTAGATAAAAAAGCTAATTCAGTTGTCTCTAGACGTGTGAAGACAGTTAAAAACCTTAATGATGACCATGAAATGAGTGATGCAAGACCCAGCAGCTGCTCCTGCAGAGCACGTCAGACTGCCAAGCCACGCGCTCCCCCACCCCACCCCCCAGCCTGGGCTTGGCCTGGACACCTGCTGACCAGGCAGCTTACCCACTGCAGAGAGCAATGTATACCACCACCACCACCCCCGCCTTATTTCAGATGCTGATGCCAGTCTCATCCTTCAACAGTTCACAGATTACAGTGAAGAAGAAACGTTTCAGTGCTTTTGGTAATCATATTGGTGGTAGTGCTCTGTTATTCTAACTCATTATCCCATGTGTCTTTAAGGGTCCTAAGCATAAAATACATTAATACAGAGCTGAGGGGGGGACACAGGTATACCTGTAGCTGATCATGTTGGTGTATGGCAAAAACCATTATAACATTGTAAAGTTATTATCCTCCAATTATAATAAATTTAAAAAATACAGAGCAGACTAAAAGCCCTATAGCCTGGATTGGATGTAATATGAACTCAATGAGGCATTTTTATATTGAGAAATTTTAAAGGGAAAATAAGCACTCACCCTGCTATGTGAAGTGTATCAATATAAAAAAAGTTTTCCAACAAATAATGAAAAAGTGATTAAAATTTCATCTTTTACAACCTAATGAATTAATGGATCAATGAGAAGAACATCAGGCATTCAATTTCTAAAACCACTACTGAGTCTCTATAAAGGGATCAAGCCTTCAGATGCAGCCACCCGCCTGCAGGGAGCAGAACAGGGCGTGCTGACTGCACCGTCTGGACTTTGGCAACAGCAAGAGAGACTAAGAAACCACTAGCCAAACTAGCTGTAAATTTCCTTAAGTGAGATGGTGGAAAACTTCAGGAATAAACAGACAAAAACATACCAATTTATTAAAATGGAAGACTAATCGATATTGGGGTTTGGTAATTACTATAAAAGGATAATGGTTATGGGGGAGGGGGGGCCGTGTCTGGACGGGACCATGAGAAGCAGCTTCTGGGATGGCTCGCAAAGTTCTGGCTGGTGGCTGCTGGGGTGTCTGCCTCTGAATAATACGCTATATAAAACGTGTGTTAGGTTTCCTGTGTGTGCTGCATTTTATAAATGTAAGTTGTAACGTAAGTTCAGTCAAGGGATTGGAAATAGATAAATATATCAATGATAATTTTAAAGTATTCTGAAAAATACCATTAATAAGAAACTATAAAATACTTAGGAATTAACTGCTATGAAATGAAAAAGCCCTAAATAAAAAAAATTATGAAACTTTACTGAAGAACCTAGGTGGAGACCTACACGTGAGGAGACAATTCTTTCTTGGATAGAAGGACACTATTGGATGCTGTCTTTCGGATGGATTCATACATTACTGACATCACTCATGACTTCTTCTGGACCATAACCTGGTGTGGAGCTATTAGAACCTAGGATGTATAACTTCTTTAATACAGTGACTCCTAGGAGTGTTGTTACAGAAACACCTGTACCCCCCACAAGTACACAAAAGGACGGTCCCTGCTGCACTGTTTATAACAGTGAAACACCGCAGATAACGTAAATGATCGTAATTCAGGGAGATGATTAAATACATTAAGGTATGTAAGAGATGATATGACACCACTGAGTTCCATGTCATGGAAGTATGTCTGTCACGCAAATATGTATAAGATAGTGACTACAAAAGGAGGCTATAAAATCAAACGTATGCTTTACTGTATTCTCCAAATATGGAGAAAAGCACCCCCAAGGGAAAGAATCTGAACAGAAGAGAGCTGAGGAAACACCAGTCTGAAGTTAACCAGGGGAAACAGAAGGAAGAGGAAGAAACTTACCTTTCTGATTATATACCTCTGAGCTGTCTGAAAACAATTTTTACAATTAAAAAGAAAATCACACACATCACATGTGATGAAACCCCAAAACTTATACATGTTAACCTGATATTCATGAGCACAACAGACCCCCATCTGTGAGTCTGTTGGGACTACCCCAGTTCTAACCATGAAGGCCTTTGGCTTAGAACCCATGTTTGCCACTTACCTGCTCTGTAACCTGGGGCAGATCCTCAGGTGGGACCTAGCTTGCCTGCCTTGTGTAAGAGCAGCAAAATCTGATTACAGGTTTTGTGAGAATTAAGGTATGTGGGAAACAGAAGGTGCTCAATACAAGGGAGGCAATAAACACGTTGTGAGCAACTGTAAATTTTCACAATTCTGCCATTGTCACTGCAACAATGAAATGTCGACTGAAGCAGGCAAGCAAACACACTAAAATGGTTTCAGGCATTATATCTAAAATGCAGTTTTTTTAACAGTATGATCACATGAATCTTAACAAAGTTTCATTTACAACATCAATCTAACACTTTTATAAACAGCATTTATTGTACAGAGTACTCTGAAGGAAGAAAAATATGTACAGCCATTTGTTTTCATTAATACATTTCTATTCTGTCCTGCAATACTGAAAAGGCGGAATGTGTCTGGCACAAAAATAACCCTCAGGAGTTACAAATTAGAAAACAACACTTTTAAAAAAGAGTTTTACTTTTCTGGTAGAAATATAAAACTGTGGTTTATGGGAAAGAAATTAAACAAAATAAAGTCCAATCAATTGTTGAGGTGGCTTTAACACTTAGTTTTGTCCATTAAACCAACTTGTCAACAGCAGTAAGTGTTTAAAATCTAAATATAAATAACAGGCAGCACTGCCCGTATAGCAGCACAGTTTGAGCCACTTACAGGGACGCTCCGGGGTTCTCTGTGCAGAAACAACACCCCTCCAGCACCCCATGGGGGCACACATGGAAGAGAGCTTCACCTGGTGCTGCCCTAGAGCCAGACGCCCATCCTCTCCCACGTGGGGCCGCCCACGCCACCGCCGAGTGCACCGAAACTGACTGGTCAAAGACAACACAAGTGGGTGGGGGAGGCAGGAGAGCACAGCGGCCATTACGTCGTCTTCCTGAAACCCTTCAGAATAGGGTAGATGTTCTCAAAGGCTTCATAAATTTCTGCTCTGACTTTAGCACCTACGAAGACAAGTGGAGTACAAGAGTCTGAAATGGCATTTCTTAACGAAACCACAAAAGCACAGTTCTCTCCATATCCAGTAAGACAGATGCAGGCAATAGAACACTAACAATGGAGTCCCTTGTCACAATCATATTTTTGTTTGTAAAGTGGCATTTTCTTAATTTGGCTTTTTAAAAAAAAATACCACAGCAACAAGACAGACGACTCACCTCCCATGCCTACAGTCTGCCCATGTGACAGATGCTGGCCTCTGCGCCAGGGCAGAGCCCAGCAGGGCAGCAGTTGAGAGTGACTCAATTGCCACTTTCAACCAAGCTTCTCTGAATCTTTTGTTGAGGCAAAATGATAATGCTGAGGAAAACCAAAGTTTTAGACAATGGTACCCAACTTAAAAACACCATCTGTTAGGCAATGTAATGCTCACCTCCACCCCTCCCCACCAAGGTGACGCTTCAGTCAGCAAGGCTGTGATCTGACTTTCCTCAGCTCACCGCCTCTGGTGGCTGTTTCCCATCAGTGTTGGGGAAGAGAGAAAAGGGCAAAGCTTCTCTGCAAGTCACTAGTTAACTGTCCCAACACTGTGATATTACTTCAAAGTACTGAGAAAATGCCATTCTCGACACTTTCAAAACTTCAACCACAACTTTCCGTTACAACTTACCTGTTAATACAACTTTTCCAGAAACAAAAATAAGGAGAACAATTCTCGGTTTGATCATTCTGTAGATTAAACCAGGAAATAACTCTGGCTCATAACTAGAAGGAAAATAGCAACAACAGTTTGAATTAACAGCTGCTCATGCCTTTAGAAAAAATGAGGACCTGAACAAGGGAAAGCACGGGGTTAACCACAAACTAATGAGGGGTGAAGCCCAGTTCTGCCAGCAGGCTGACCTTTCACTAGCACTTGAAGACCAACTAATTCTGTTTCTAATTAATCTGGTTTCCTGACATAAGAACAAGAGTTTAATATGTTCTGTAGTCTCTGATCTTTATCAGGTTTCATTCTGGACAAGTTTCTATCAACTTAAAAGAGCCCAGTAATTATCCAGCTATAGGATCTGCCAGTCGCACAGTTTTTCTTCTAACCTTTCACATCTCATCTCCTTAAAGTGAAGTATCTTCTAGCTGCTACGTTTGCTCAGGCAGTTTAACCGAACTGACAGAAGACACTGGTTGGAGACTGAACCTTGCCCTGTGCTATCTGACTAAATGCCCTATTGGTAATCCTAGTAATCTCTCTTTGTTAGATTGAAAACAGGATTATGACCATGTTTAACTTACTGGAAAATTCAAGGCAGGCTTCTCTGAGGAAGGGAGATGCTGGGATGGACACATGAAATGCCAGCGGGAGTTTCTTAGGTAAAAAGTGACAGAAGAGAGTGCCAGGGATAAAAGTGGGATGTGCGAGGGTCCTGGTGCAAGAAGGGCATGCTAAGCCATGGGGCTGCTGTGAGCAGAAAGGCTGCGAGACGTGATCAGGGACCACCTGCCTTTGAAGTCTTCTTTAGGAAATAGAACAAAAGGCTCAAACTGGGGGAAAAATTGATACAAGAGGTTGTGGGTTTTATTTATTCATTTAAAATGTATTTATTGAGCAATAAAATGATGAAACATACAGAAGAGAATCAATTTCATGCCAGTAAAGGGGAGCTCTGGGTGTCACTGAGTTAAAAGACAGAGAAGTAGGAGGCTGGTGAGAATAGTAGGTATTACCAAAGAAATCAGGAAGACACTTCAACAATAAATATGCCTATCAATATATCATTTGTTCTTACATACTAATTATTCATTTCAAAAGACTCTGATGCTGGGAGGGATTGGGGGCAGGAGGAGAAGGGGACGACAGAGGATGAGATGGCAGGACGGTATCACTGACTTGATGGACGTGAGTCTGAGTGAACTCTGGAAGTTGGACAGGGAGGCCTGGCGTGCTGCAATTCATGGGGGTCGCAAAGAGTCGGACAGAACTGAGTGACTGAACTGAACTGAACTAATTATTCCGCTTAAGTTTTATCATGAACAATGTTTAAATAGATCATAAATTTAAATTGTTGACAAAAGCAACCACCATGTATTTCAGACTTACCTACTGAACTGTTGGTGGGTTAGCACAAGGCCTTCTAACCTTATAGGGAACTTCACATCACAGCTCCCCACCATGTTCTGAATCTTGAAGTCCAAGAACTTAGCTGGAAAACCCAATTTCTGTACAACTCTGGCATATTTTCTTGCTGCTAGTCTAGATTGTTCTTCACTAGGAAAGAAAAAGTGAGCTATTCATACTCAAAGACAGTTTACACAATTATTTAGATGAGAGAAACTTTCCCACGTTCTTGACGGAAAACTGTAGGCCTACCAAAACGAATGCCTTTCATTTCTCCAAATTACTGAAGCCCCAGATTTCACGGATACGAAGCATAGTATCAGCATCACCACTGCCATTAACACTGCGGTATTTAAGCCCACAAATCCTACTGAGATAAAGACCAGCAAGCGTCATTTTGATAGGAAAATACTGATGAGATTTATACTCAAAGAATGTGTACACTAGTTCCTCTTTTGTGTCCTGTCTGTCTTTATCCATCCCTAGAACTGACTTGTTGGATGAAGTATGACTTAGCGGTGGGGCTTATGCAACAAAAGCAGCAGGAAAGCAGCAGCATCACTGCTGACAGAAGGCTCTCGAGAGCAGAGTCGCGATGACAGGAGTCTGGCACGCACACATGCGGTCACACAGAAGTAAGGCTGGAACGCACACCCTAAGCTGACCCTGTGTTTAAGAAAGCGAAGCCGCCACTACCTAAGGTGATGAGAGCCAGCTACTTTAACAAGAGAGCAACAGCAGCACTGTATTTGCATCAAAGCAGCAGCCTAACACCTAGATTCCATGATCTCTGTAACATGCAGGCCAGGACAAGGAACTCCGTTAACCCACCTCTTGGCTCCCGTGCACACCATCTTCCCAGAGCTGAATATCAGTGCAGTGGTGCGGGGCTCTCTTATTCTCATGATGACAGCTGCAAAACGCTGAAACAGCCAGAGACAACAGTTAATGAGGTCAGACTGCTGACTTCCATCAGGAGAACTACACAACAACAAGAGCATCCCAAACAGCGAGAGGGACCTGGTACTGAGCCAGCTACGACACCTGCCATGTGTTTCCTTACAGGACTCCCTTCCATCGCCACGTGGCACACAATGCTTTCTCACAGGAAACAAACATGTCAGCTGTGACAAGGCAGCTGGACGGAGAGTTCTGTATTCTGTTATGCACATCCCAACAACTGAAGATAAATATTTGCAAAACTTTAACTGTAAATTTTCTGTTTTATTAATGATTTTTTAGGCAAATCAACTTACAAACCTTTCCACCTCCAGAAGGAATGTATCAGATTACAAGCATATCAACACACAGTGAAGTGACCTCTCCGTTTCCATAGACTTTTAGAAACTGCACTGATAAACTGGCATTTATATAAATGCAATGGCCTCTAAAAAATGTAATATCTGCTACCTAATTACACACAAAAATTCACATATTTCTAATAAAGATGACTCTGACAAGTTAGATAGCTTTAACAATTTTAATTTAAAAACTATGGTCTGTCTTCTAACTTTACCACCATGTAAAAATGCTAGCATTATATTCTAGTTTATACAAGTCCCAGGAACTGTCTAATTATTTTGCATTTTCTAAATTCCTTCTATAGTTTTTTACATTTCCTAAATTCCTTTAACCAGTTTTACTGGTTGGATAACTACTATCAATTCATTAGAAAAAAAATATGTAAAATTATGTATTCAACTTAATAAAATTATGATAGACAAAAGGTTAATTCTTATAATGCTATACTCATACAGATTTGCCATATGCATTAGGTTGCTATCTTAAAATCTGGAAATTTGTAGGTATTTTCTTGTTAATCTTTTTATTATAAAAAAAAAATTGGCAGTTATACAAAGGTCGAAAAATATATTAAATTTCCTTGTACTTCTTATCCAGCTTTAACAATTACTAGTTTTTGGCTAATCTTATCTCATTCATATGCCCCTTTCCCAATTCTCCAATTGTATTATTTTGAAGTAAATTCCAAGTAGCCTGGCATTCTATTCTATATAGCTTTCAAAATGTAAATGGGATCACACTACATATTTTGTTCAGTAACTGTGCATGATCCCCTTACAGTAAGTATATGAGACTGCTATATTCTTACAGTCTCTTACTTGGCAGTTATTCAACAAAAACAATACATATTTTGCTTCAAATTCTTGTTTTGTTGGTGTCAACAAACTTAAACACAACATATTCTCTTTAATCGAAAGACCTCTGGAAGAAAATTCTGCTATCTCTGTGGTTTGACACAATTGTTCTGACCTTGGGGTTATACTCAGCATTCCGGGCACGAAGTGCAATGGTCTTCAGGTCAAGTTTACAACCAAGATTCACTGTGGACACAATATTTCTGTAAAAGATTTGAAAACGAAAACACGATTACGTACTGTTAATTATCTGAAAAACACAATCTTTCCTAATTTTTAACAAATTTTTTAATTGCTGACATTAAGTGTTTAAACAGGCACCAAACACCATGCCAACATAATACATAGATAACCCCGCTCAGTACTTACAATACACTATGAAGTAATAACTATTAATATCGCCATCTTCAGATGAAGAAACTGCTCTGTACATGCATGGCTCCTAAGTGAGGTATGACTTTCTCACTTCTTTCAAAATAAATATCTTGGACAAACAAAAGTTAAATTATCTCTGACAAAGGAAGGAAACCTTTTTCTTCCAATTAACTCTCAGTAGATCAAGAAAACCAGACATAGGTCCAATGAACTTTTTAACTTTCTCTTCTGCTCTCTTTGGGGACCCCACCCTGCCCTCTGCTCCCCTGATGTCAGGGGGCAACTGGTGTTCTGGAGCAGCGCCTCTGTAACTGCGCTGAGGCGCCTGTGCCTCACAGCATGGCAGGCCGGAGACAAAAACTCCCTTTTCATTTTTAATATTCTTATATATCTGTTTTCTTCTCATCAATTTTATATACACAAGTTCACATAACTTTATCTATTTACTTCATAGAATCAGTAGCAACATCCCTATTGTCCTTTCTGATTTTAATACTCTGAGTCTTCACTTTTTGTTAGTCTAACTACATGTTGATTTTTTTCAAAGAACCAATCTTTTGTTTCATTTTTTTTTTTCTCTATTGTTTTCTTTTTCTCTATTTCATCTATCTCTGCTCTAATCATTATTTCCTTCCTTCTTACAGCTTTTGGTTGAGTTTGCTCTTTTTCTAGTTGTAATGTTATTGCTTTGAAATATTTATTTTTTAATGTGATCAGTTACAACTGTAAATTTCACCCTTAGTACCATATTTGCTGCATCCCAAATATGTTTTGTGCTCCATCAGGCTTCTGTTAAGTCTATCAGGCTTCTCTGCCCATGGAATTTTCCAAGTAAGAATACTGGAGTGGGTTGCATTTCTTACTCCAGAGGATCTTCCTGACCCAGGGATCCAACCACATCTCTTGCGCCTCTTGCATTGGCAGGCAGTTCTTTATACTACTAGCACCACTTGGGAAGCCCTATACAGTATTTCCATTTTTATTTGTCCTAACTATTTTCTAACTGCCCCTGTGATCTCTGATCCATTGGCTGTTTAAAAGTATGTTATTTAATTTCCACAATTCTTTGAATTTGGGGGATGCTATGTGGAATACCAGAAATATTAAGGTGCTGGCAAGAAATAAACACCCATCTGAACTGGGAATAAATGACAATTTAAACCAAAGGTGCAAACTTAAATGGGCATAGGAGCCTGGTAACTGAGCAAGACAACAGCATACGGGATTCTCAAAGGTGAACTGATACGCGCTTATCTTTCCAAAATCATTATTTTGTTTTGTTAATTGTTTCAGATCAAACACACATCCAGGGCAAGATTTAGGTCTCTGTGTAACAGTCATGATCCACGATTAAGCATTACTTAGTTCTAAAAATGATTAGGAGCGACTTGCATGAAAACTGGGTGATGAATTATTACAAATAACCTTCATGTGGTTACAAGCTTCCTAATGGCAAAAGCTATATAATTCTTACTGACAGATATGAGGACATCTGTTTTTAGGGAGGAGAAATTTTCCCTACCTGTCCCCCAACCCCTTTTCTGTTACATACAGGACCCACTTCACATAGGCAGAAAAAATCCATTTAGGGCAAGAACAGCCATCCTCAGCTTGTGGGAAGGACACAACTCTCAAAGATTTATATGCAGCCCTTATAATAAACAATGAAGAAAAACAGGGACCACCATGAACAATGATTCTGTGACTTTGCAATTAATCTTTCCAAAGACTTATAATACCACATGGGAGGGAGACTATACAAGGCTTGATCTGGTTAATCAGCTACAGTGAATTATTAACAACAATAATGCAATCCAAACTGGACTTCACTGGCCCAAGTATATAAGCACAGCTACCAAATTCCTGAAGATGTTATGAGAGACCTTTACTGGGGGCACTGACTCACTAAGACAGCTTTCCTTCCCTTTCTCAAGTAAGATGAAGCAAGTTTTGATGCATGATCACTATTAATACCACACAAATAAATCAATCCATCTGAGAACAAAGAACAGCAGTGCAGTTGGGGGGCGGGGGTCCCTCCAAGGCAGGGACGGGGACGCAAGAACTCACTGCAGCTGCGGCACGATCCCGGAGCTCTCTGAGGCTGGCGTGGCAGGGGTGATGGGGGTCATGGGGGTCATGGGGGGAGGGATACAAGGGAGGTAGCCCGGCAAGGGTGCAGTCGTAAGAGTCTGTGAGTGGAAGAGCTGTGGCGTCTGGCCCGAGGGCCCTGGGTTGCCTGCTGGGACGTCGACTGCTGGACGGCTGCCACTGCCGCCTGCTGCTGCTGCTGCTGCTGCTGCTGCTGCTGCTGCTGCTGCTGCTGCTGCTGCTGCTGCTGCTGCCGTTGCTGCTCCTCCAAAATAGACAGACTGTTGGTGTTCTGAATAGGCTGTGGAGTCAGTCCTATGCCGTAAGGCATCATTGGACTAAAGATAGGGATTCCGGGAGTCATGGCACCCTGTGGGCAGTTAGAGAACAATGGGTTAGACTGGCCGTTGTCAAGTGTCTGCAGAACTTGGCTGGTAGAACTGCAGGTGAGATGTGCAAAGACAGGCACCATCCGAGAACAAATGGGGCTATTAAGCCGTCATCTCACACACATCACTTTCTTCTTCGCTGCAGCATAGTAGCACAGAGCTAGTAGGTAAGAGGATGTGGAAGTAGACCTGGGTGTGAAATTCAACAAACAACACGTGCGAATTTAGGAAGAGGCTTAACCCTTCAGGCTCTAGAAAATAACAATGGTCTAAGACTTTGAAAAAAATTGAGACGTTCCATTCTTTGAAACATACCATTAAGAAAATTAAAAATTAAGCCACAGATTAGGAGAAAACATCTACCATACATACATCTGAGAAAGAACTTGTATCCAGAATAAAGAACAATCAAAATGCAGTAAAAGATGAACAGACCAATAAAAAATGGGCAAGAGATATGAAGGACATTTTACAAATGAAGATACATAAACAGTTAATAAGCAGTTGACAAAATGCTCAAGATCGTAAGTCAACAGGAAAATGCTTTTACTTTTAGACTCAGGTGAAAACAGAAGTGCTGGTGAGGGTGTGGAGCAATGAGAATGCTCACACGCTGCGGGCAGGACTTGAGAACATGGAGGGCCCTTTCTTATAAAGTTACACACACACACACACACACACACACACAATGAGCCAGCAATCCCATTCCTAAGCATCTACCCAAGAGAAATAAAGCATAGCAGACATGGGGAACATACACATACAGCACCTTTATTCCCAATTGCTTCACCCTAGAAACAGCCCTAAGGTCAGCAGCTGGAAAACAAACTGTGGTACATCCACACAAGAGGGCCACTTGGTAATAAACAGGAATTCGCTGATATATGCAAACATTATGCTGGGCTAAGATGACAGACCCACAAAGAGCACATACTGACTGGTATGATGCCACCTGCACAATATTCTAGCATAGACAAAACCATCTCTATGTCTGGAAAGTGGATCAGCTGTTGCCTGGGGCTAGAGGAGTAACTGTAAAGGGGCAGAGAGGGACTTTTAGGCTAAATGAGATGTTTCGAACTTTCAAAGGTGCATACACTTACCAAAACACACACTTAAAATGGGTATTTTTATTTAACAGAAGTTATTTAAAAATTTTAAAAGCAGATATATTATTTGGAACTTTAAACATAAAAAGGAAAAGATAAAGCTAGAAAATAATTAGGTTACTTAGGAAACAAACACTCTGTAATCACTCGGACCACTTTCTTAAGTGTTTATCAAACGATTAAGTCTTATAGACAAATATATATTTTAGCTTCCAAACTTCCCAAATTCAACGTTATCATGCCTATTAAAAATCTAAAGGAAATTCTCAATGAAATAAATAAGATTATAAAAATGTAAGTCCATTTTCAACAACAGATGGCTTAACTCCCTTCCTTCCCTTTTACAATATCTCTAACAATGCAGATTCTGTCCTCTACGCACCCTCCCTCCAGCTGCATTACCTGAGGGGAGGCCAGGCCCTGGGCATAAGGTGGGAGGCTGTTGTTCTGATCCATGACGTCCACCTTCTTGGCAAGTGAAAACCCTTTGGACTGGAAATTGCCTCAGCATTCAGTCTTTTCCTAGAGCATCCCCAGCACACTATTCTTGGTGACTTCCTCAGCTCTATGGGTTGTCTTCGTGCACACCAAGAAACAGTGGTGCTGCTTTGAAAAGATTGGAAGTTTAATGTAAGAATACAGGTAAGTTACACAGCCTTATAAATCAGTTTCATGGTTACACAAAAACAAATTTAAAAACATAATCAAGCTATTCTGGAATCCATTTCCTTTTACCTTATAAAGCTGAAATCTTATTCCTTCCATGTTTTTCATGACTGTGTGCAAAATAGTCAATAGGACAAAAATTGTTTTTTTATGTGTTCAATTTATAGTCTTATAATGTCAAATGTTAAGGTACATAAGCAGCATTCAAACTTTTGGGGGAAAAATATCCAAGGAAAATAAATTCCTAAGGAAACTGTCATATCTAAGTAGAAATATTTACTGTGGACTGTATACACGGTACTATTAGGCTGAATTTAAGTTTTTAAATATTTCATTCAGTTTTCTATCCTCCATAATGTCTTGGGCATTAAGTTTTATAAATTTTGAATTGTATCCAATACACTTTGGCATGATCATTTATTGAGAAACTACCTTAAATAAATAACATACTGCGATTGAAGCTGTACAGACATAAAAATAAGACATTATGTTTTATATATGTAATACCTTTACCTCTTCGGAGCACACAAGTACCAATATGCTCGTACCTGGCTTTCCTTAAATCATCTCTTTACTGGCTACACATTTGAAATTCCTTTTTAGGTTAAAGAACCGAGTGACTAATGAAAGACCTTTCATTCAGTTTAGTTCATATGGACTCCTACTGTGCGCAAGGTTGCTGTGAGAACTGACTGATTCAAACAGGACTGATTAATACCTTAAGAACAGCATACAGTTATAACACAGTAAGCACAGGTTAAATGTCAGCTATTACTATTAGATTTCAGTTTAAATGTTACCAATTTAGTAAGGTTTTCTCACACAGAACACATAGATCTTAAAGTTACAAATTATATGTCAAAGACACACATGTACCTCAAGCACGTACTTGTATAAAAAAGCACTCAGAATCTGGCAGTGACTCTGAAAGGACAAAGGACTCTGAAGACTATATATCCTACAAACTCATCAGTGGAAAGCAGAGCAAACACAGAGAAAGCTGCTTCCAAAAACAGACATATAAGTAAATTATGCTCTTTTGGACACTGTTAATCTATTACAACAGAGTGCTGCAAATAAAAAAATTAAGAGGATATATATATACAGTCCCTGGCATCAAAGGATATAGGATATGCAAATAATCACTGCAAAACTCAAGTGCTATCATAGCAGATACACACGATGCTAAGCCCCTTGAGTGAAGAAACCAGGAGTATGTTTCTGTAATCTCTATACTTAGTTCAGTGTCTGACATATAATATGCTGATGATGAATGAATGCATGCTTTCGTTTAGTAGCTAGGTCATGTCCAACTCTTTTGCAACCACATGGACTATATAGTCCACCAAGCTTCTCTGTCTGTGGGATATTCCAGGCAAGAATATTGGACTGGGTTGCCACTTCCTTCTCCAGAGGATCTTCCCAACCCAGGGATCGAACTGCTGTCTCCTGCAACTGCAGGTGGATTTCTTACTACTGAACCACCCGGGAGGCCCCAAATGAATGCATACATGCTAGAGAAAAGAAGGCGATGTTAACTGCCAAGTGTTCAGAAGAGTGTGTTTATAAAGCAAGGACCATCTAACTTGGGTCTAGCAAGGTGGGTAGGAATTTACATTCAGCATTTCAGGCAGAAGAAAGGTTAAGCACAAAGAGACAAAAACTGAAACAGCATGCAAGCAACAAACAAAGCGCGACTGCGTGGACTGTTCCTGCAGGGGTGAGACAGCAAGTGTAAGTGGGGTCGCCTCGTTACGCAGCAGTACAAGCAGTGACCTGGCTCTGAAGTGCCCAGGAGCAGATCTACTGTAGAAAAGCATGAATGGACCTAAGAGACAAAGCTGGAGCCTGGAAGCTCGGCTTAAGTCACTGCTACCGTTGAAGCAAGAGATAATGAGGGCAGGATCGAAACCACTCACTTATACAGACAGATTGATCCAGAAACTGGTGGCTCCTGACCCCGTTCTGCAAACTAAGTCTAGAGAAAAACTCCGAGGAAGTAGTTGAGGCGTAATGTTACCATTGTTTAGAGCTCATCTATAATTCGAAGTGATGGCACTGACCATCTTTCCTCCCGTGTCCTTAAAGCCAGCACAGTTATTACTGCACCAACTTATCCTCAGAAAAAAGTTGTTTGCAGCATCTCACCTTTGGTAACTGACGCGTCAAATTTGATATTTGGGGGAGATAATCACTGATGAGAGAAAACAATAAATTCTGCATAGCCTCCTCGTGTCTGCGTAACTCAGTCAAGAATAATCTTTTCAGAGACGCCTGCCTAGAGTATTACATGCGAAAACCACACTGTCCGGGGCCTAGACGAGGACACCTTGGTATCTGTGTATTATGCTCTAAAGTGCCTGAAGTCTCTGGCCTCTGACAAAAAGTTAAAAAGTCTCAAGCGCAACTTTATTATAAAACTACCCCCGTTGGTATCAAGACAGGTGGGCACAGGCCAGGGTGACTATGCCTTTCAATAAAAAGAATTAAGGGATGGCAGGGTCCCGGATGAGCGGGACTGTGCTGCCTAAGGCCCCACCGGCACCCGGCGCCAGCGCTCGAACAGGAAGCCGCTCCCGAACCACCGCAGAGGGCGCCGGGCGGGAGCCACGGCCGAGACAGGCCGAAGGGGCGGCAGCACCAGCCAGAGGAACGGCCCCCGCGGTCTCCGGATCCGCTCCGCGACTCTCCGCTCCACCACCCCAGGGAGTCGTTGCAGTGACCGCTCCGCAGTAATTCCCAGAGACGCTAACAGGGTGGTTACCTGGAGTCGCTGCAGAGACGACTACCGGTCGGAGAACACGAAGCTCAGCACCCAGCGGCCCCGGCGCCCGCCACGGCGACCCTTCCCGATCCCACAGGACTCCGGGCGCGCGCTGATCACGTCACTTCCGCCAGTTTCTCCCTCGGCTTTCGCAAGCTGCCCACTAGGGGGCGCCGGCCGCGGTAAGCGTGGGCGCCGAGTGACTTCCTCTGACTCCCTTGGATACTCGACTTTAGAGAAACAAGAGGTGGGGCGGAGCGCTTCTGGCTTCCGCGGGAGGCCACCCTGCCAGAATATGTTGATTGGTCGCTGCTGGATGTAGACAAGATATTGATTTTTAAATATTGACTGTTTAAACCAACTAGCCGGAGAAGGCGATGGCACCCCACTCCAGTACTCTTGCCTGGAAAACCCCATGGCTGGAGGAGCCTGATAAGCTGTAGTCCATGGGATCGCGAAGAGTCAGACACGACTGAGCGACTTCACTTTCACTTTTCACTTTCATGCATTGGAGAAGGAAATGGCAACCCGCTCCAGTGTTCTTGCCTGAAGAATCCCAGGGACCGGGAAGCCTAGTGGGCCGCCGTCTATGGGGTCGCACAGAGTCGGACACGACTGAAGCGAATTAGCAGCAGCAGCAGCAAACCAACTAGCGGTGTGACATTGAGCAAGTTACCAGACCGCTCCACCTCAGTTTCTTCATTTATAGGATGGAATGGTAATACCGCTTGTCCTCTAAGAACAATGTGAGAAGAATTAAGGAAATGCATGAACAGTGCCTGGCGCGCGGTAAGCAGTGTTAGCTATTCTCAAACATGTGGAATGATTTTAAAAAACAAAACAAAACAAAACAAAAAACAGATAGCCTGCTGCCATCTTATGAAGTCTTTTCACATTTGTCACAAGAACTATAGGTAAATTTGGACCCCAGAGGACCTCTCCTATGGTTCCCAGAGCTTGCTCAAGCTTGCTCAAGTCGGTGATGCCATTCAACCATCTCATTCTCTATCTTCCGGTACTCCCCAGCATCAGGGGCTTTTCCAGTGAGTCAGTTCGTCCCATCAGGTGGGCAAAGGATTGGAGCTAGAGCATCAGTCCTTCCAATGACTATTCAGGACTGATTTCCTTTAGGATGGACTGGTTGGATCTTCTTGCAGTCCAAGGGACTCTCAAGAGTCTTCTCCAACACCACAGTTCAAAAGCATCAATTCTCCAGTGCTCAGCTTTCTTCACAGTCCAACTCTCACATCCATACATGACTACTGGATAAACCATAGCTTTGACTAGACAGACCTTTGTTGGCAAAGTAATGTCTCTGCTTTTTAATACACTGCCTAGGTTAGTCATAGCTTTTCTTCCAAGGAGCAAACGTCTTATCATTTCATGGCTGCAGTCACCATCTGCAGTTATTTTGGAGCCCAAGAAAATAGTCTGTCACTGTTTCCATTGTTTCTCCATCTATTTCTCATGAAGTGATGGGACCAGATGTCATTATCTTAAGTTTTTTGAATGTTGAGTTTTAAGCCAGCCTTTTCGCTCTCCTCTTTCACTTTCATCAAGAAGCTCTTCAGTTCCTCTGCACTTTCTGCCATGAGGGTGGTGTTATCTGTATAGCTAAAGCTACTGATATTTCTCCCAGCAATCTTGACTCCAGTTTGTGCTTCATGCAGCCTGGCATTTCACGTGATGCACTCTGCACATAAGTTAAATAAGCAGGGTATGGGTGGGGGGCGGGCAACAGAAGATGGGATGGTTGGATGTGATCAACACAATGGACATGGGTTTGAGCAAATTCTGGGAGACAGTGAAGGACAGGGAAACCTATCGGGCTTCAGTTTATGGGGTTGCAAACAGTCATACTTGGCTCAGACGGTAAAGCGTCTGTCTACAATGCAGGAGAGCTGGGTTTGATCCCTGGGTCGGGAAGATCTGCTGGAGAAGGAAGTGGCAATCCACTCCAATCCACTCCAGTACTATTGCCTGGAAAATCCCATGGACAGAGGATCCATGGGGTCACAGAGTCGGACACGACTGAGCGACTCGACTTCACTTAGTGACTGAACAACAGCAACCACGGGCTCCCTGGTGGCTCACTGGTAAGGAGTCTGCTGCCAGTACAAGAGACGCAGGAGACGGGTGTGCTCGGTCCCTGGGTGAGGAAGATCCCTTGGAGGAGGAAATGTCAACCTACTCCAGTATTCTTGCCTGTAAATACCCCATGGACAGAGGATCCTGGTGGGCTATAGTCCGTGTGGTCGCAGAGTCAAACACGCCTGATCTACTGAGCAGGCAAACATTAAATCAAGTAAAGAAACCCAGTATTGCTAGCACTACAACCTCCAACCCATCCCTAGCCAAGCAGGACCTTTCCCTCTAGGCAGTCAGTTAATTTTCTTGCTTTTGCACATCCACATCCCTCAGTTGCTTTATCCATTCTGCAGTTTATGGATGTTCAGCTCATTTCCAGTTTGGGACCATTAAGAGCATCTTTATGAACATCCTTGCGCGTCTTCTGGCCAGGGCACATGCCTCGGCGTGAAAGTGCTGGGTCATGGTGTGTGTGCACTTTCAACTATGTCAAGCAATGCCAGTCCCTTTCCGAAATACGGCTGTACTAATTCACACTCCAATAGACTTCGAGTTTCCGTTGCTCCATAGTTTTTCCAATGTCTTTGTAAGCTCAGAATTTAAAACTTCTATCCATCACGAGTGATTTCGAATGTTTGCCTGGAAAAGAAAGCCTGTACCTCACTGCCAGGTCTCTTCGAAGAGCAGGCAGTAGCTACCGACTGGAAAGCAAGGGCTCTGGCCTCCAGGAGCAACGACTGGCGTGAGATAGAGCGGCCGGAGGCAGGGCCGCGGAAACCGGAAGCGGCACAATTTCCGGTCGAGGCAGCCATCTTGCCGTGAGACAGCAGGAGTGGAGCCACGGGATGTTGTCCTCCGTTCCTTCGTACTCGGGCCTGGGCCGAGACCTGGCCATGGAACCTCACAGCTCCGTGGGCCCTTTGCAGCTGCGCTTTTCGCCCTACGCTTTCAACGGAGGGTAAAACTCGCAGAGCCGCCGCTCTCTCTTTCTTCCTCCATATACCTGCTTAAGTCTGTCTGCCCGGCGCTGCCCCTCCAGTCTCAGGCCTCCCTCTCCGAGGTTGCTCGGCTAGCTCTTGTTCTTCAGGGTTAGGTCACCTTATAGGCCGGTCACTGGATCTCGATGTGGATGGCCAGCTTTACGTAGACAGCAGATAGAAATTGACACCTGACCTCCGCTCTGAAGAGCTTTAAAAATGGACCTATCTGAATGTGTTTCTCGAGCCAGCAGGCACGGGGCAGGTTGAGCATCTGAGATTAAAGTTAGGGTTGATTGGCCGTGTGATTAAATGTAGTTGTCTAGCTAAAGTGACGGAGAAGGCAATGGCACCCCACTCCAGTACTCTTGCCTGGAAAATCCCATGGACGGAGGAGCCTGGTAGGGGTCGACCATGGGGTCGCTAAGAGTCGGACACGACTGAGGAACTTCACTTTCACTTTTCAGTTTGATGAATTGGAGAAGGAAATAGCAACCCACTCCAGTGTTCTTGCCTGGAGAATCCCAGGGACGGGGGAGCCTGGGGGGCTGTCGTCTGTGGAGTCGCACAGAGTCGGACACGACTGAAGCGACTTAGCAGCAGCAGCTAAAGTGAAAGTGAAGTCGCTCAGTCGTGTCTGACTCTGCGACCCCGTGGACTGACTGTTAGATGATACATACCTCAATTTTACAAATGAACTTGGGCTCTGAGAAGTTAAATTTTGTTAGTCATAGCGCTGGTGGGAAGTTGAACCCCAGGACTTGAATCCATATCTGTGTTGCTATGAAGTTTATGAATGCTTTTATCATTGCACTTTTAAATATTTCCTGGGACAACTGATGAAGTGGTGGGATCACAAAATGAGTTATTAGACCCATTTCATGAGACAGTTGCAGATTCTGCTTGAGACTATAAGGTATTCACTGTTTATTACTGTCTAACCTTTGTAATCCAATTACTGCTCTAAAGCTAGTGCATATGGCTTTCTGGTATTGAATTACCTTTTCTTAGTCTGTGTCCTTTTCCTTTATCATTTACTGCTGGCGCTTGGGCAGCCTTTGCTTCTGCAAAATAAGACTTCGTCCTGTGTCTTTCTCGTCTGACTGAATGTGGTTAGACTCCAGGTGATTCGCCTGTGCACTTGTCACTGAGTACTGTAAGATTACACCATTTAACTCAGTCAACCTTTAACATAGGAACTGCTAATATCATCAACTTGATGATTTGTCCAAGGTCACAGAGCTGTTAAGTGGCACGGACAGGTTTTGGGTAACTTCAGAGTCCAGGTTCTTGGTGATCATACTTAGGCCAGGGGGATCATAGCTGACATTTAACTGGAGGACCAGTTATGTTTCAGGCACTGGTGTAAGGCTTTAACAATTTAGTCCGTTTAATGCTTGTAACACCTAAATAAAGTAGCTACTGTTGTGATCCCTGATACGTATTTGAGAACAGCGAGGCCTTAAGAAGTTAAGCAGTTGACTATCTCCTATTTTCTAAGCAAGAGAACCAGACTTCAGACCCACACAGGCTGCTTTTAGAGCTTATCCTCTCGGCCTCCACTGAACAGAGCCACAGAGGGGAAAAGTTGTTCTTTGTTGGTCCATTTTCCAGCAGATGCTTGGGTGTCTCCTGAGTGCAAGACAGTTTTATAAGGACTTGGATATAAAGAGATTAAAGCGTGAAGCCCAGGACTCCACTTGCGGCCCAGTGGCTGAGACTGCCCTTCCAAAGCATGAGACACGGCTTTGATCCCTGGTGGGGAAACAGATTCCACAGGCTGTGTGGCCTGATCAAAAAATAAAAAATAGTAAAAACCACATTAAGCCCCTCTTTCTCGAGCTCAGATATCTTGTGTTGTATCACTACCTACAGCTCCTTTAGCAGGCAAGGCCATGGCCTTTGGCCATTTTATAGTATCAGTAATTGTTTAATGATACATATTAATCGGTAATGTTTAGTTTTTTGATGATGGTGATAATTTAGTGATGTTTGTGCTTAGTCGCTTTGTTGTGTCCAACTCTTTAGCAATCCCTTAGACCGTAGCCCATCAGGCTCTGTCCATGGGGATTCTCCAGGCAAGAATACTGGACTGGGTTGCCATGCCCTCCTCCAGGGGATCTTCCCAACCCAGGGATCGAACCTAAGTCTCCCGCATTGCAGCCAGATTCTTTACCAGTTGAACCACAAGGGAAGCCGGATGTTTCTGTAATCTTCTGCTAAGGAACCTTTGGTCTGATTTGATTTGTGTTTTTAAGGGAATTCTTAAATTTTTTTCCCCCAGATGACTTGTAGCCAGGGATCCTTTCCCTTGATCTTTTCCTCTTTCATCTGAATCCTGCACTTGATTATATCTAGTAGATTTTATCTCAGTATATGCTATGGATCATTCTTATATTGGAATAGGTGTTATTAATGTCCAAAATCGTTCATTAATTTTGTTTTTCCTTCTTTTCCCCTCAGAACTGTATTGGCAATTGCTGGAGAAGATTTTTCAATTGTTGCTTCTGACACTAGATTAAGTGAAGGGTTTTCAATTCACACTGGGACAGCCCCAAATGTTACAAATTGTAAGTAAATATTTCTAAGGACATGTTTTCAGCACCTTGTGATGATTTAATGCTGCGAGAGATTCAGGTTTTAAATGATGTGTTTCATGAATTTTTAGATTGCCTGTTTGGAGCTTAGCTTGTATTTTTGTTAGAAAATTATTTTCTAGTAATTCAGGATGTAGTCTTCATAATATTTGCTATATCTAGGTACCAATAGTGTTTTTGGTCACTTAAATATTTTTTACTCAACATCTTATAAAAAATCTCAAATATACAGCAAAGGTAGGATAATTCTGTAGTCAATGCTCATATACTATCATGTAGATCTTACAGCATTTTATTGTTAATACTTTATTATATGTATTTTAATCTTTCTTTAATATATTAGGTCCTTTAATATATTGGATTCTTTTCAATTTGCACCTTAAAAAAAATAACCTAAAACATTCAATTTACCCATATCTTAAGCAGTTATGTCCATGGCTCACAGTTCTAGTGGGTGGCTATGTTTTTTCTAAAACATAAGAAAATAAGGTCATGGGTACTGGGGGCAGGGGGAATCTGCCTAAATTACTAACTAAAGGCACCTTACATGGTAACAGCGGTTTGTATTTAACATTTTGGACACAGTTGGAAATGGTTACTCTTAGGTTAGTACACAAACACTTCTTAATCCTGAATTCTAGCAAGAGTGAACTGATGAGGTTCAGGTCCTTTGGGTGGGCCGTGTGGTGCTGCAGGGCGTGGCCCAGCCTACACTGCAATCTAAAGAACAGTAAGCTTGTCTTCATCTTCCCAGTTCCCTTTCTGTCCACTTCCATCTTTTGATACCCTTTTCTCTTCTCTGATTTGTAGCATGGTGGTGATTTACTTGTTAAGTTGTGTCTGACTCTGGCAACCCCATGGACTGTAGCCTGCCTGCCTCGTCTGTTCATGGGATTCTCCAGGCAAGAATACTGGAGTGGGTTGCCATTTCCTTCTCCAGGGGGTCTTCCTGACCCAGGAATCAAACCTGGTTTCCTGCATTGTAGGCAGATGAATTACCTGCTGAGCTAACCAGGAAGCCCTTGTAGCATACCCATGCAACAATTTTTGTCCTTTAAGCTGTAACTTTTATAAAGTGAAAGTAGTAAATATCATGAATAAAACTTAAATGCATAGTGTGATAGATACTGTCCTTGTACACGATTCTGATTATCTTTGTAACATTCTATTTTAGTTTGTATGCCTCCTGAATGAAGACCCTCTCTGTTTTTTCTAATGAAATACTTCAGGTACATATAGAGAGAACAGTATTACTTCTGTGTTCCTGCCGTGCATTACAGGCACTGGGTCACACGTGAATTGCTTGCGTGCTCCTGATCCCATGCCCTTTGGGCTGACCTGGAGTCTAGCCCACCTCTTTCCCTACTTGTTTGAAACTTACATTTACTCTTTATTCTTTGCAGAAAAACTCTTCTTCATTTAAGTACCTGGATATTTGGTGAAAGCATTTTGAAGCTCAGATTTTGTTTTATCCTCCTGGTACTGTCAGCCATTCTTGGTAGTACAGGCAGTGAAGCCTTGTGGTGTATTGGGGTTTGGCTCAGTGCAGTGAGGTTGGTTATAGAGAGATTAAGAAATGCTGGTGATGACCCTAGAAGTGTCAGTGGTCTCCCCAGTTGGACAGGTATGTTTTGTGTGAATCATTCTTTTATTTCTGAAAGAAAGGGCCACTGCTGATCATTTCTTGATGAGATGGGTTTAAGTTTCTTTATAAATATCAAGACTTAGGAATTAACTTTTGAGTTGTCAGTTCATTTGCTCAGTCGTGTACAACTCTTTGTGATCCCATGGACTGCAACATGTCAGGTCTCTGTCCATCACCAACTCCCAGAGCTTGCCCAAACTAATGTCCATCGAGTCGGTGATGCCATCCAACCATCTCATCCTTATTATCCCCTTCTCTTCCTGCCTTCAGTCTTTCCCAGCATCAGGATCTTTTTCACTGAGTCAGTTCTTCACATCAGGTGGCCAGTGTAATGGAACTTCAGCCTTAGCATCTAGTCCTTCCAATGAATATTCAGGACTGATTTTCTTTAGGATTGACTGGTTGGATCTCCTTGCAGTCCAAGGGACTCTCAAGAGTCTTATCCAACACCACAGTTCAGAAGTATCAGTTCTTTGGCGTTCAGCTTTCTTTATGGTCCAACTCACATCTGTACGTGACTACTGGAAAAACCATAGCTTTGACTAGATGGACCTTTGTCGGCAAAGATACACAAAAATTTCATTAAGTACTCTCTGGTGGGCATTTGGGTTTGTTTGTTTTGTTTTGGAGAGTCATTGAAATAATACGTATACTTACACGTGAACCTAGAGCTTATCTCCACTTGCATGAGTATACTTGTAGCAGTGAGATTTTTGAGTGAAAGTGATGTGCATTTAAGTTCTTAATAGATGCTGTCAACAGCCTTTCTAAAGAGCTGGATCAGTGTACATTCTTTCCCAGTTTCTGAGAGTACCTGATTTTCAAAACCTCACTAGCATTAAGCATTATTATTCTACTAGGCTAAAGTCGTCTCTTTTTAAGATTTTAATTTATGAGTGGTGAGCTGCAGTCCATGGGGTTGCTAGGAGTCGGACACGACTGAGCGACTTCACTTTCACTTTTCACTTTCATGTATTGGAGAAGGAAATGGCAACCCACTCCAGTGTTCTTGCCTGGAGAATCCCAGGAACAGGGAAGCCTGGTGGGCGGCTGTCTCTGGGGTCGCACAGAGTCGGACACGACTGAAGTGACTTAGCAGCGGCAGCAGCTAGTGGCTCAGACGATGGAGTTTGTAGGAGACTGGGTTTGATCCCAGGATCGGGAAGATCCCCTGGAGAAGGGAATGGCCACCCACTCTAGTATTCTTGCCCGGAGAATTCTGTGGACAGAGGAGCCTGGTGGGCGACAGTCTATGGGTTCGCAAAGAGCTGAACACGACTGAGCCCTGAAAGTCTCACCTCCGTGTCACTTCCCTCTCTCTCCATCATACCGTTTGTTTTTTTGTATTGAGGTATAATTGACATTTGGGGGCTTCCCAGGTGGTGCAGCAGTAAAGAATACACCTGCCAGTGCAGGAGGGGCAAGAGATGCAGGTTTGAACCTGGGTCGGAAAGATCCCCTAGAGTAGGGAATGGCAACCTGTTCAGTACTCTTGATTGGAAAATTTCATGGACAGAGGAACCTGGCAGGCTACAGTCCATGGGGTTGCAAAGAGCTGGACATGACTAAGCAACTGAGCACACGCATACATAATTGACGTATAACTTTTTAATACTCTCAGGTATATAGCATAATGGTCCCATATTTGTATATATTGCAGAGTGATCACAGTCTTGTTAACATCTGTCACCACACAAGTTATAACCTTTTTTTTCTTGTGATGAAAACTTACAGGCTCTACTCTCAGCAACTTCTAAGTATACGATATGATGTTATTAACTACACACATTATCCCCAAGAGCCATTATACTATTAATCCATTTCATATTTTTAGGAACTGTTTGTAGAATAAGGAAATTAAAAGTAGACTTTGGTCTGGTCATGTATATATTTTTTTAATTCATCATATTTTTAATAGACGTTTACATTTTTTATGCAGTCAAATCTATGAAACTTTCTGTGTGGGCATTGGGTTGTATTATATGTAAATTGGCTGCCCTCAACCTAACCTTATTTAAAAAATTCAATCATATTTTCTTTGGTGCATTCATACTTGCATTTATTCTCGTAAGTCTTTATCCACCTGTAATTCATGTGGTATAAGGGGTGAGACTTCCGGATACAGGAATTCCCCCCCTCCATGTGCCTACATGTCTTGAGTAATTTTACATTTAAAATTTATTCACCAAATGGGAATGAGACTGGGAGTTTGTGAGTTTTAAATTTAAAATTACTCAAGACATGTTGAGCTTTACTGTCAAACCGTTTCCTGAAATGTGGTGTTTTTTTTTTTTTTTTAACAGAACAGACAAAACAGTCATTGGATGTAGTGGTTTTCATGGAGATTGTCTTACCCTGACCAAAATTATTGAAGCAAGACTAAAGGTAGATGCTTTTGTACATGTTGCACTGTTGAAAGCTAATAACAAAAGCTCTTTAGATTATTTTAAGATTATTTCCCTGGGTTGGGAAGATCCCCTGGAGAAGGAAATGGCACCCCACTCCAGTATCCTTGCCTGGATCATCTCATGGACAGGGGAGCCTGGTGGGCTGCAGTCCATGGGGTCGCAAAGAGTCGGGTACGATTGAGCGACTACTACTAAGCATACATCATGGCTGTTGCTGGAGAAGAACTAGTTTAGCAGGTGAAGCTTTAACCTACACCACAAATGACACGGTCTTGTTAATACAGCCATCATCAAAGTAGCATAGTATAAAAGGACGGCAAGTTCCTTTCTGTTAAAATACACGTACAATATGAAGTGAAGGATTATCTCTTCTTTTTAAGGTAGACTGGAAGGGGTTTCTTCTGAAGATACTCTTCTCAGAAATGAAACACATGAGTTTCTGCAGAGGAGACAGGCTTTTAGACTAGAGCTTGATTTGAGGCACCGTCAGCCAGCACATCCTGCTCTCTTGACAGCAGGGTACTCTTAGCATGAGCAGAAGGACAGGCCAGCTGTTTGGACTAGAGGCACAGTCATTATCACCTGGCCCCTGCCAGTCTTTAGTTGACAGCCAGCTGAGAAAGGAGATCTGACACAAGGTGGATGGGGGTGGAAGAGAGCGGGTAGGGTGAGGGAGGAGGAAGAGAACGAGATAACTAACCTGCAGCGCAGCCTTCAGAGGGGCTGACCCTGCCCCACCTGCGTGTCTCTGGGAGTGGGGGTGTTGAAGAACAAGGGAGCTGACTTGACAGAAGCAGAGGCTGGTCTGGATGTTGATTCTGGCCTGTGTGTATTAGCAGCGTCTGCTTCAGATCATTTCAGGGAGAATAGGATAGGAGTAATTTGGGCTGCAATCATATAGATTTTTCAGTAATGACTCTCTTCTTAGTTCGTAAAGCACAGGGTTAGGGTAGGATTCTCAGTCACCATGTGTCAGTACTCAGAAGTGTAGCTCTGTTTCTTAGTCACATAGCTTGGTGACGTTTTAAATTTCTGTTGATGATATTTACAGTAGCAGTATTATATCTCCTTAGTTTTTATATTTAATTTTCTAGGCTATATGTTGTAATATTTAGTAGTTGGTAAGTTCAGCTGGTACATGAAAAGGTTAGCAGGGTTGATGTTCTGTTTTGCCTCCTTGTGGATAGCCCTTAAGATTACGAGTAAGATTACTGGAGTCATGTAATGAATTTAACTGACCCTTACCTGTTTAAATGTAGAAATGATTTCATTGAGTATTTACCAATTGTTAACATTTGTTTAAAATCTATTGATATTGAAAGCTGTAGTGACGTATGTATTGACATTTATATGATTCCTAATGCATATTTTGTAAATGGCATTTTTGCTATTGCTAAGTCACTTCAGTTGTGTCCGACTCTGTGCGACCCCATAGACGGCAGCCCACCAGGCTCCCCCATCCCTGGGATTCTCCAGGCAAGAACACAGGAGTGGGTTGCCATTTCTTTCTCCAATGCATGAAAGCATTGCATGAAAGGTGAAAGTGAAGTCACTCAGTCATGTCCAACTTAGTGACCCCATGGACTGCAGCCTACCACGCTCCTCTATCCATGGGATTTTTCCAGGCAATAGTACTGGAGTGGGGTGCCATTGCCTAGGGGACAAAAATAAACGTGACATGGAAAGTAGTATTTTGTTAATAAAATTTCAAAAGGTGCAGTGAGTTCAACTCAATGCACAGTACTTGAAAGTTTTCTTTCACATATTGTCATGTAAATGGTGAGGTGAATAAATGTTGGGGCTCGGTTTTGAAATGAAGTGAAGAATTTTCTTTGTAATCTTGTCATTGTTACATTTTATAGCAGTTCTTCGGTTTCTCTTCAGAGATATTCGCTGTGGCTGACAAATTGGTGAGCTTAGATTTATTAGTTAGGGTAATTTAGGGTTGCCGAGGACGTAGTGAATCTTGGGTCAGAAATCACCGTGCCGGGCGCTGTTGTGGGCACTTCTGCTCTTCGTGGCAGATGCTCTAGGGGCCAAGGCCCTGACCTCTGCTGGGTCCACGCAGAGTAGAGCTGCCCCTGTCCTCACGGAGAGCCTCCCTGGAGACAGAGAGGCTTGTCTGAGTCTAATCAGCAGTCAGCCATTTGGTTTCTGTGGCAACCGCTTAATCTACCCTAAACCAGGACTGGAAAAGGTCAGTTTTCATTCCAATCCCAAAGAAAGGCAATGCCAAAGAATGCTCACACTGCCACACAATTGCACTCATCTTGCACGCTAGTAAAGTAATGCTCAAAATTCTCCAAGCCAGGCTTCAGCGATGTTCAAGCTGGTTTTAGAAATCACAAAGGAACCAGAGATCAAATTGCCAACATCTGCTGGATCATCAAAAAAGCAAGAGAGTTCCAGGAAAGCATCTATTTCTGCTTTATTGACTATGCCAAAGCCTTTGACTGTGTGGATCACAATAAACAGTGGAAAGTTCTAAAGGAGATGGGAATACCAGACCACCTGACCTGCCTCTTGAGAAATCTGTATGCAGGTCAGGAAGCAACAGTTAGAACTGGACATGGAACAACAGACTGGTTCCAGATAGGAAAAGGAGTACGTCAGGGCTGTGTATTGTCACCCTGCTTATTTAACTTCTATGCAGAATACATCATGAGAAACGCTGGACTAGAAACACAAGAAGCTGGAATCAAGATTGCCGGGAGAAATATCAGTAACCTCAGATACGCAGATGACACCACCCTTTTGGCAGAAAGTGAAGAACGAAAGAGCCTCTTGATAAAAGTGAAAGAGGAGAGTGAAAAAGTTGGCTTGAAGCTCAACATTCAGAAAACAAAGATCATGGCATCTGGTCCCATCACTTCATGGCAAATAGATGGGAAAACAGTGGCTGACTTTTATTTTTTGGAGTCCAAAATCACTGCAGATGGTGATTGCAGCCATGAGATTAAAGGATACTTACTCCTTGGAAGGAAAGTTATAATCAACCTAGACAGCTTATTGAAAAGCAGAGACATTACTTTGTCAACGAAGTTCCGTCTAGTCAAGGCTATGTATTTTCCAGTAGTCATGTGGGTGTGAGAGTTGGACTGTAAAGAAAGCTGAGCGCCAAAGAATTGATGCCTTTGAACTGTGGTGCTGGAGAAGACTCTTGAGAGTCCTTGGACTGCAGGGAGATCCAACCAGTCCATTCTTAAGATCAGTCCTGGGTGTTCATTGGAAGGACTGATGTTGAAGCTGAAACTACAATAGTTTGGCCACCTGATGCAAAGAGCTGACTCATTTGAAAAGACCTTCATGCTGGGAAAGATTGAGGCAGGAGGAAAAGGGGACGACAGAGGATGAGATGGTTGGATGGCATCACTGACTCAATGAACATGGGTTTGGGTGGACTCCCCAAATTGGTGATGGACAGGGAGGCCTGGCGTGCTGCAGTTCATGGGGTTGCAAAGAGTTGGACACAATTGAGTGACTGAACTGAACTGTGCAAAAACAGACACTAGCAATATCTCATGAATGAACAAGACTGTTCCAGTGAAACTTCACTGAAACAAGTAGGGGGCTGGATTTGGCCCATGGGCTGTATTTTCCTGACAACTGTCATTTTGCAGAGTGGAGAGCTGAGTTTGGAATATCCTCTCCAGGTTGCCTCATGTAATCTGTTTGTGTGTATTTGCTGTTAAGAGGGCCTGAGATGAGGCTGGCATGGAAAGGAGCCTCCAAACTGGAGAGCTGAGGGCAACTTGGCGTTCTCTCCTTGAGAAATGTCTGTAGCCCCCACAATGATAGGACATAATAAAATGCTATTTTGTTTTTGTATTATTGTGTTGTTTAATCATGAAAGGAACAGGTGTCCTTTCCCATTTCACCAGGAAAGGCTTTCATTCTTTTCAATTTGCTGTTCGTTGTTCCAGTCTTTAGCATATTCTGCCTCTACATGCCTGTTGGTTTTGCTGATAATTGCAGATGTACAAGCATTCCAATAACAAGGCCATGACTACCGGGGCGATTGCTGCGATGCTGTCTACAATCCTGTACTCCAGGCGCTTCTTTCCCTACTATGTGTACAACATCATCGGGGGGCTTGATGAAGAAGGTAGGATGTTTCCTTTGTGAGTGATGGAGTGGGTAGGGTTTCTTACATGTGTTTCCATCCAGAGCTGATAAAAACTGGGTACCATGTTGCCCAGCAACTTTATTTTCTCATAATTAAGGCAGTGAAGAAACTGAAGCTAAAAGGGCAGTAAAGGATTATCCAGCGAGACACAGCAAGTCGTGTGTTAAAGGAAAGTTAGGCATTCGGTTCTTCTACAGGTATTTTCTCAAGATCTTGAATGAGTTCAGTAGAGGATATTTAGCATTTTAATCTCAGAGAAAGAAACTTGACTTGGAGAAGCTTGACCTAAATATGATTTTAAGTAATGACACTTCAATAATAAGCATATTTGATTTTAAAAGTTGTTTTGAAAGTAACGCGTAAAGGAAATGCTTGGATCATTTTTGAAACACCTCTTTAATTTTTTGTCAGAGTTGGACCAGGAGGGCCAGGTAAAATCAGCGTTGTTACTTGACATTTTCATGCTCATTTTGATCTAAAGCTTTGTTACCCAGAAAAGGCAACAGTGTTTTTCACCGGATCTGATTTGAGTGAACTTTTAGTTGCTTCTAAAAATCAAATGCAGTCTCCTAGGACAGATCTGTGTCCTGGGAGTAGTTTACAGTAGTCCATTTCCTGGTGGCTCAGATAGTAAAGAATCCGCCTGCTATGTGGGAGACGTAGATTCGATCCCTGGGTTGGGAAGATCCCCTGGAGGAGGGCATGGCAGCCCGCTCCAGTGTGAATTCTCCAGGCAACCCGCCTGGAGAATCCTGTGGACGGACGAGCCTGGTGGGCTACAGTCCATAGGGTTGCAAAGAGCTGGACACGACCGAGGCACTAAGCACAGGCGCGGAGATTGTGAAGAGAAGGCACAAAAATGTCTGAGGAGAGCACGGTTGAAATATCTGTCTGTTTTTACTAAAAACTTTTATTTGTTTTTGGCTGTGCTGGGTCCTTGTTGCTGTGCAGGCTTCTCTGTAGTTGCAGTGAGTGGTGCCTGATCTGTGCTATGGTGCACAGGCTTCTCATCACAGTGGGTTCTCTTATTGCGGAGCGCCGGCTCTAGGGTGTGCGGGCCTCAGGAGCTGTGGCTCACAGGCTCTGCGGCACAGGCTCAGTTGCTTTGGCACATGAGCTTAGTTACTCTGAGATACGTGGAATCTTCCCGGGTCAGAGATTGAACCCATGTACTCCTGCGTTGGCAGGCGGATTCTTTCCCACTGAGCCACCAGGGAAACCCCAGTCTGTCTTTCCGAGAGGGAGGTTTCTGGGTCAGGGGTCAGGTTCTTTCTCTCTTCTCTCTAGTGTTTACTCCTGTCCATTCCTGTTCACAGGTGTTTTTCTCTGTTCTCCCTTTCTCTCTCCAACCCCACCCTTTATGTGACGTATGGATCCGTCCTGATCACTTTAGGTTGACATAGAGTTTTCAGGCTTTCATACGTAAAAACAGAAAATATAAAGCATGGAAATGGTTAATAGAAATTAGTTACCCTAACCTGAGTCACTCTATCCACAGGTTAGCTTGCCTAACACCCAGCGTGCTTCTGGTGCCTTTTTTTTTTTTTTTTTTTTTTAACTGATTTTTAGTCAAAGGATCATTGCTTTCCAGTATTGTGTTGGTTTCTACCAAACATCAACATTTACCCATTACCCTCCCACTCGAACATCCCTCCCACCCTTCAAGGCTGTTGCTGAGACCGGGTTTGAGCTCCCCAAGTCCCACAGCAGATCCCCATTAGCTGTCTGTTCTGCACACGGTCATGTGTGTTTCTGTTACTCTGCCTGAACACACACGATCTCCTCTGGCACCTTTTTTAACTTCAGTTATGTCTGATTTGAATGTCAGGCTAATACATTGAGATTTTACCAACATGAATAATAGCTGCTATTGAATTTCAGCAGACCAGACAGTGTCTTTGAGGTTTTCAGTGTCACTGATTAGAGAAACCTCATGTATAGTGACTGGCAGAGCTCAGGTTTGGATCTGTTTGACTTCAGAGTCCTAGGCTTTGATTTCCATGTGCCAACGTTCTAGCTTGCTTTGGTGATATTCTCAGGCTTTTCTAACCTTTTTCTTTCCCCTAATCTTGTCTGGTTTAATTTGATTTTTATTCCTAAGAGGAATTTCTGTGTGTAGTGAAATAGTCCTTTGCCTTCTTTTCCTGTTTTCCCAGGACAGTCTTGAGCACTCTCACTCCCATCCTTTCCTCTTTCTTGGTTTATTTCCTTGTTTAGTGGAGTGCATTGCTAGAGAAATTTCTGACGAAAGCTATCAGGAGACCTTTTGAGTCTTTGCTTTTAGAGTCTTTTCTCTATCCTATTGTTTTTTTGCTTTAGAAAGAAAAACTTCCCCACATGTTGTCTGGCTGTCTGGGTTTTTTGTTCTGCTCTGAAAATTTTCTCAACCTCGGTGCCACGTTCTTCACTGAACTCTTTCTGTTTCTGCCATCATTAAACTCCAAGAGCTTTTTCGTACTTTCTAGCTCCTTTATTTTTTCTAAGTATCCTGTTGCGGCTAGGTTTTGGGGGTACTTCCTTTGAAAGCCTCTCTGCATTTCATCAGATTGCTTTTGGGGCTTGTTCATTTCGGCTGCGCTCTTCTGTGTTGGAGGCTCCCTTCGCATTTCTGCTGATTCTGGCTGTCCATTTATCCTGAAGAGTGACAGTCAAAATGCAGTCATAGGAGGCATGTGGTGGAGTGGCTCATCAGCTCTCCACCTAACACTTCTGATCTTGAATTTACTCTGTCTGCGCCTAACCCTTGTGCTTCCAAGTCCAGAGCCTCTGTTGAGTCTTGAGATTGTTTCCTGTCTTTTGTATTGGAGGTGGGCCTGTTCCTAATGGAGACCCTCACGACCCTGGGGCGACAGCTGGCTGAGCACAGCGGCAGCTGCTGCCTGGCTCCTGCGCCTTCACCTCCCCGGGTGCGATCGTGGCCTCCTTTAAAAGAATTGTCCCCCAGGCTAACGAGGACTTTGGTTTCTCTATAACGAAAACAATAATGCATATAGAAGTAGTCAAATAGTATTGGAAGATACAAAGATAAAAGTGGGAGTCCCCCACAGCCTGTCCCTAGAGGTGATTACTGTTAAACTTCTTGGTGTGCGTATATGCTTGTGTACTGTGTGAGTAGGCCGTAGTTGGCACATTTTCTTGACTGTACAGTGGATGTATTGTCATGGGGTAGATTTGTGCTGGTGGATAAAGGTGTGGGTAGTGATTTAATGGCCACCACGTGGGGTAGAGCTGCACCAGAGTTTCCCCCTAATCCTCTGAGAGTCATTTACATTGTTTCCAGTTTCCTTAACAGAAACAGTATTATGCCTCCCTGTACATAAAATTTTGTGTACTTCTCCTATTATGCTTATCTCCCTGGAAAAAATTCCTGGAAGTTGAGTTTCTGGGTCAGAGAATATCTTTGTTTTACATTCTGCTGATACCACATGCCTGCCCATCAGGAAGGGTCCTGCACTCACCAGCAGGGGTGAGAATACCATTTTTGTCTTTTTTTTTTTTTTTTTTTTTTTTTTTGAGGTTTTCTTGTTTTGCTTTGGCGTCCTAACCAGTATCAGAATTTTATTTATTTATATATGTAATTTTGGCTCTGCTGGGTCCTTGTTGCTGTGTGGGCTCATCTCTGGTTGTGGCGAGTGGAGGCTGCTCTTTGTTGCAGTGCTCCGCCTTCTCGTTGCTGTGGCCTCTCTTAGGTGGAGCACAGGCGCCCGGGGTGCGTGGGCTCCTGGGCTCTGTTGTGAGCACAGGCCCCGGGGTGCGTGGGCCCCTGGGCTCACAGGCTTAGTAGTCGTGGCCCTCGGGCCTGGTTGCTCCGCAGCATGTGGGACCCTCCCAGCCCAGAGCTCAGACCTGTGTCTCCTTCTTTGGCAGGTGGATTCTTTGCACTGCGCCACCTAGGAAGCCCCCTATCCTTGGGTAAATTTTGGGGGCCTTGTTTTACTTGTGGCCAATTGGCCTCGTGAAAGATAACACGAGGTTTGGTTTTATCCTTTGTCTTTTTGTCCTTTATCCTTTGAGTTTGTCCTTTATGGCCCTTTGCTTATGTGTTGAAGTTGGTGACCTTGCTTGTTCCAAGCTTACTTCTAGCAGAACACTTCAGGTTTTCTCAGATGCTGCCTTCTTGGTGGGGTTATTAGGTTTAGGGTTATGTTTATGTACAGAATTCTGCATGAATCTGTTAGTTTTTAAGTCATGCTTTATAAATGACTCATGAGTTCTCACACTCAGAACACAGTTGTTTTTAAAAGTTCTCTTTAAAAATTACAGTGACATGTGTTCTTTGTAATAAAGTCAATATCAGAGCTTATAAAGTGATTCCCTTTCCTCGCCTCTGATCCCACAAAGATGAGTAAGTGCAGTCCCCTTGTTAGTCTTTCTGCTTGCTTCTGTGCGCCTGTGTAAACGCGTGTACGTCTGCTTAACGCCTCTGATTGGAAGTGAGGCTGGGCTGCATTTGCAGAGCTCTTGCTTGGCGCGTCCTGTGGCTGTGCCCTCAGCTGCTTCCCAGGCTCTGCGTTGCTATGGTGGACATAACATTTTCTGCTAATGGATTTTAGGTTGCTTATAAGTTTTTTATCTTTCAAAGATAAATCAGTGATCCTGTACATACTGCTTTGTGTGTTTATATAAGCATTATTTGTAGGTAAATTTTAATTCTGTAAGTGAAATTATTGCTGGATCATAGAGTATGTACTTTTATAGTTTGATGGGTTCTGACTCCAGTGGCATGACAGTTTATACTTACTTCAGGAGAGCCTGAGAACCCATTTACTTAACCCCTGACAGGTCTCTGTAACTGTCATGATAAGAATATGTGTACTCAGATTCTGTTTTTCTTACCCCCCAAAAGTACTAGTGTTTTATACTGCTAGTATAAAACAAGTGATTACATTTTTAGGCAAGTCTAGCCTTTTACATGTGATATTTGTGTTCTTCTGGAATTTCTTCTTTATTAAATTGATTTTTTTATAGTACTGATGCTAAAGAGTGTGCTTACCATTAGTCTAAAAAACACATAAGTTTTTTGTGCTCTGCTTGTATTTAGCACGAGGAGAAGTTTTAAATGCATTTCCTCACTGCAGCTGCACCAGTTAGTTTTCTAGGAATGTTGTGAGGAGTTGATGCAGAACTTAGAGCAGCAGCTGTGGCTGCTAACCCCCATGTGTACTGGGAGCCCCATCGCTGTAGTCGGCCACAGCAGCTTGAAGAGTGTGAAGCTCCTTGTGGCAGATGCTGTTGTGGGCAGGAGGGCCCCCAGTTGTGTTCTGAGGGGAGGGGAGGAGTAGACCGCGCTTCTTAAATCTTGGCCAAGTTGATAGTCCATGTTGTGTCGTAGTCTGATCAGGGTTATTTTACCAGAATTTGGGAATGTTGTCAGGAAGCACTCTTACGGAGACTTTTCTTATCTAAGGGAAGGGAGCCGTGTACAGCTTTGACCCAGTAGGGTCCTACCAGAGAGACTCGTTCAAGGCTGGAGGTTCAGCCAGCGCCATGCTGCAGCCCCTGCTTGACAACCAGGTAAGGAGACTGCGTCCAGGCGGTGGTGGGTGACCCCAAGGTGCCTTCCTTTGCCTTCTCTTCATTAGCTGGGGAGCCGAGGAACCGAGGCCTTTATAATTCATTGCTGATTGTCTCTGCTCTGCTGCTCTCCTGTGGCCACTGAGGTCCGTGGCTCCAGCTCCTTCCTGTTCTCATGACCCGGGGTGCTTCTGTCCACAGTGCTCGGTCCCTGTGCCACTTCTCCTTTTGCCATTTTTATGTGGAGATTTCTCCCCCAGTCTCTCCGTTTCTGTCGCCTCATTTTGTATTCTGACTTCGTGTATGTTTTAATGTTTCCCCGTTCCTGCTACTGCTGGCAGCGTTGGTGTCTGCATGGCCTCTTGCCTGGATCATCGTGCTGGTCGCTAACACTCTTTTTGCCGCCTAGGCTCCCTCCCTGCCCCATGCTCCTCGCTCGTGTGAGACGTGTGCAGTTGCTTCTGCTTAGTGCTCACCTGCCACACTTCCTGTCGCTCTGTGTTCCGCTCAGACCCTTGAAATGATGTGCCTGCCCGTCTCCACGCCTCCATCTGCAGTGTGACTCCATCCCGTAACTCCAGTTTATCTGTCAGGGTTCCTCTACTCAAATACATTTCCTGCAGGAGGCTCTCCTGGCTCTATTGTCTTCGTAGTCTCAGCACATTTTGTAAGCATGCTTGGCTTTCATGTGTCTACCCCTCTACTGTGTGCTTCTCAGAAGTGGGGACTTTGTCTTAGTGGATGCTTGTCAGGTGGGTAATTCAGCCAGGTCTAGAAACATTCCGCTTGGGGGACATGTTAAGTCTGTGTGACGTATTCGTTCTGACCCCTGAGGCCTGTGGAAGCTCTGGGGGAGACTGGCCCCCTCGCATGATGGCAAGGTGCCTCATCTGAGTCCCCTGCCCACTAGGTTGGCTTCAAGAACATGCAGAATGTGGAGTACGTCCCGCTGACCTTGGACAGAGCCATGCGGCTTGTGAAAGACGTCTTCATCTCTGCTGCTGAGAGAGGCGTGTACACTGGGGACGCACTCAGGATCTGCGTCGTGACCAAGGAGGGCATCAGGGAGGAGACTGTTCCTCTGAGGAAGGACTGACTTCTGGGCCCTTATCACTCATCAGCTCAAAACTGGCTAAGTTTGTACCTTGAAACTGTTGGACTAACTTGTTTTATTAAAAAATAAAACCCCAAGCACTTACTTTGTTATAACTTGTCTTCTTCCCAGGACAGAACTAGGAAATGGAATTTCTTCTTCCTTTTATTTTCTTCGTTCTTGCATTTTTCTGTCATCCAGAGCTAAGCAGAGCCTTTTGGTCAGTCTGTCATCTTCTGATAGCCCATCTTACAGAAGACATCTTTACAATTTATTTAGTCCACCTAGCTTGCCTTGATGGACAGATTGCCTTTAACTGTCTCAGTTTCATTGAGACGTTAGTTAATATAAGTAGAGTATGCTAAGATCTATCATCCCTGGAATGGCTGTTTTAGAGGAAAATCTTCAAGTCAACCAAAACAGAAGAAGATTGTAAAAGCAAATAGCCCTTTATATGGACTTGCCAGCAATCTGCAGTAATTGTTATAAACAATTAAATGTTAAAATTGAGAGCTAAACTTGGATAGAGCTAGTTTTTGCTTTAGAACTATTAAGTACATTTTAACTCTATTGCATATAATGTTGGAGTAACTTTTTTAATGTTGAGCAAATTATCACGGTAGGGGGTGTGATATGCTTTGTGGGCTAAGAAAATGGAATTTCACTGTTGACTTTCCGTTAATTTAAGTGATCAAACCCCCTAGTGGATGCATATTTGAAACTGTGTTCAAGAAGCCCTTGCTGGACACTCTGTCCTAGGCACAGAGCGCATTGGTGGCATCCCATTCATTTCCCTTAAAACATCACAGCTGAAAACCAGACTCTCTCATTCAAAATGTACTTGTCATCTTTATTAGATCCGTTTTCCGGAGAAGCAGAAGAAACAGGATACAGATTTATTAGTAGTAACTGGCTCACGTGGTTCTGGAGGCTGAGAAGCTCCCATTACCCACTGTCTGCAGCCTCAACACCCAGGGGATGTGGGTATGAACCCCAGTCCATGTCTAAAGGCCTGAGACCAGGAAAATTGATGGGTGTGAGGCTTGTCCCCAAGGACAAGAAAAGACCATGGTCCCAGCTCAACATGAAGAAGAAACTAGTGGATGATGCCCACCCAGATTGGGGAAGGGCACCTTTTCCTCATCCAATTCAAATGCTAATCTCACCCAGAAACCCTCACAGACACCCAGAAATAATACTTAGCAAGATGTCTGGGAACCCTGTGATCCAGCCAAGTTGACATAAAACTAGCCATTAAAATTGTCAGCTATAGGTATATTTTATTTTTTGTTTCAAAAGATTTTCTGTAAATTTGAGATTTAATTTTTCACTACTTAAAATTATATAAATTTGTACCTAAACTTTTCTATTAGGTCTTCACCTCCCAAGGTTTCAAGGACCATTTTCCCCCAACCATCAGGTACAAAGTATTTTAGCCTAATATTCCTGTAGACTAAACGTGGTTTCCCTGAAGGCCTTGTCTAGAATGTGCTAGACGTGAAACCTCCTAGAGCTACCTCTGACTCCAGTTGTTTGAGTGGCTTTTATATTTTATTCAGTTACACATGCTTACCTGAAAAAGGCAGCCTTTTAGCCTTTGATAGGTTGGAGGAGTAATTTGCTTTTTCAGTTAGCCAGACTCTTAAGATTCCAGTGCCAGGTGGCACTAGTGGTAAAGAACCCACCTGCCATGCAGGAGACATAAGTGATGTGGGTTCCATCCCTGTGTTGAGAAGATTTCCTGGAGGAGGAAATGGCAACCCACTCCAGTGTTCTTGCCTGGAGAATCCCATGGACAGAGGAGCCTGGTGGGCTACAGTCCATGGGGTTGCAAAGAGTCAGACACGACAGAGCAATTTAGCATGCATGCAAGATTCCAGTGAGAAAGTTCAATTATGTTGAGAAGACTTTATAGATGAGTTACATTCCTGCCTGCAGACCAGAATTGAAAGAATATGATAATATTAGAAATTGTTGGGGGAAAACAGCACTTACTCTGGAGGCATCAGCCATGGCTTGATTTATATACGCTGAATTGGAATGTTGTGTACACATTTTTTTTTCATTGTCAGAGCAGAGATGCTTTTTGCAGTCTGCTTGACAGGGTTGCCCAGTGGGGGTGATGCTGGCTAAGCTGAGCCTGTGACGAGCAGGGGCTACATTTCCTGCTGTGATTGTGAAGGCAGCAGGCTGAGACGGTGACCATGCAAGCCTACTTGAGAGGAATGTGAATTACTTGGAGGAAAATGGTCTTTATTTCTAAAATGTCTCAGTCATTTCCCTGAAGGGTTTTCCAGCTGTTTTTCTGTACCTGTTATTTAGGAGAACCCTTCTGACTCCATGATCTCCCATCCCCTCTGTGAGTTTCAAGGTGTGACTAAATGCTTCCGTATATCAGAGCTGACTCATTGGAAAAACCTTGATGCTGGGAAAGATTGAGGGCAGGAGGAGAAGGGGGCAACGAGATGGCTGGATGGAATCTTTCGACTCAGTGGACATGAGTTTGAGCAAACTCAGAGATAGTGAAGGACAGGAAAGCCTGGTGTGCTGTAGTCCGTGGGATCCCAAAGAGTTGGATGTGACTCAGCAACTGATCAACAACAACATGTTAGAATTACATAGAGCACTTGTTAATAGTTAACTCCTGAGCCCACCCCAGACATACTGGCCTAGTTTCTGGACTGGGACGTGAGAATGTGTGTTAGAAAACTAATTCCCAGGTGACACATAACACAGAAAACCCAGGAGTTGAACCTGGGTCTCCCGCATTGCAGGCCGATTTTTTACCAACTGAGCTCCAAGGGAAGCCCTGGGAGACTTCTAATGAGGGACTGACTAGCGGTTTGACCTTGTTCAGCTAAGAGGGGCTGATTAGATGACCCATGAGTGTTTGGTGCTGGAGCCTGAAGTCCGAGTGCAGCAACGGCTCCTGGGAAGGAACAATGGGTGTCAAGGGAACTCAGCCGTATTGGAAGCAACAAACCGCGGCGTGAGGGCATTCCTACCAGCCTCACCACCTCCAGATCACGCTCTCTATCGATGGCTGCAAGGGGCTGAGTTCCCTACACCCAGCACAGCAGCTAGGAGCAGCTGGAGAGGGTCTGGCAGAGCTGAAGGCACCACCACACCCATCAGAGGGCACAGAAGGTAGACTGCACTGCCTGTCTGCCCATGGCAGTCGCAGGCCCACGCCTAGCAGGTGGGAAGGACATTTAGGCTCCACCCACAGAGGAGGTGGCAACTGTGCCCATGGACAGTTTGGACCACAGGCAGCCTGAAGGCAAGGAGAGCTGCAGGTCAGGACGGAGGGTAGGAGAGAACTGTTAGCCTCCTGGGGCTTGTTTTCTCTCTTGGACAGAGAGGGGCTCCCAGTGTGTCTGCAGCGACTCAGTACATCCAGCGCAGGAAGGGGCCCTGATAACCTCGGCCACCGTGGCCCTCTCTGAGCAGATGCTGGCGTCTGTTCCTAAGGCGTCTGTTCTCTCCTTGCGTGAGATCAGCTGCCCATGTGGCTCTCCCTGGTCTGAGTGGCTCCGTGGAGTGTGTATTCATCTTTGAAAATGTTTTTTCTATAATGGGAACACCTCTATTCAAGAAAACAGCCTGGGAAAATGAAAACAACAGAAATCAAACATGGGGTGTAAATGGATGCCCACAGGGCTGACTTGGAAAGTGTAGGTGACCTAGGGTGTGATTTCACACCTTGTCCTCAAGCAGGCACAGAGCCTGTGCCTTTTCTGCAGTGAGACGTTTCTCGGGGGCAGGGTGGGGGGCGGGGTGGGGGGGGCGGCAGGAGGGAGGGCCCTGTGCTTTTGGAAGAGGAGTTGGCTGTGGTCCAGGGAGGCTATGAGACCCTCGCTCTTCAATGGACGTGACATCTGCAGGCTACTCTCCGAGGCCACCGGATGGCAGTGTTGTCTTGTATATTGTCTGGGTATCCCACAGCTGGGAGTCTGGCTTTCCATAAGGAAGTGGTTGCTGGTCCAAGATCTCCCAGTGCAGACTGCTGAGCTCCTGGTGAGAGCCCTGGGCCTGATGGTAAATCCTTTTCATAACCTGGAAGGAGGGTTGACTTGTCCTCATATCAAAGTGGAAAAACAGGAGATAAACCAGCACAGTACAGTCGCTCAGTCGTGTCCGACTCTTTGCGACCCCATGAATCGCAGCACACCAGGCCTCCCTGTCCATCACCAACTCCCGGAGTTCACTCAGATTCACATCATCGAGTCCGTGATGCCATCCAGCCATCTCATCCTCGGGCGTCCCCTTCTCCTCCTGCCCCCAATCCTTCCCAGCATCAGAGTCTTTTCCAGTGAGTCAACTCTTCGCATGAGGTGGCCAAAGTACTGGAGTTTAGCTTTAGCACCATTCCTTCCAAAGAAATCCCAGGGTTGATCTCCTTCAGAATGGACTGTTTGGATCTCCTTGCAGTCCAAAGGACTCTCAAGAGTCTTCTCCAACACCACAGTTCAAAAGCATCAATTCTTCGGCGCTCAGCCTTCTTCACAGTCCAACTCTCACATCCATACATGACCACTGGAAAAACCATAGCCTTGACTAGACGGACCTTAGTCGGCAAAGTAATGTCTCTGCTTTTGAATATGCTATCTAGGTTGGTCATAACTTTTCTTCCAAGGACTAAGCGTCTTTTAATTTCATGGCTGCGGTCACCATCTGCAGTGATTTTGGAGCCCAAAGTCTGACACTGTTTCCACTGTTTCTCCATCTATTTCCCATGAAGTGATGGGACTGGATACCATGATCTTCGTTTTCTGAATGTTGAGCTTTAAGCCAACTTTTTCACTCTCCTCTTTAACTTTCATCAAGAGGCCCTTTAGCTCCTCTTCACTTTCTGCCATAAGGGTGGTATCCTCTGCATATCTGAGGTTATTGACATTTCTCCTGGCAATCTTGACTCCAGCTTGTGTTTCTTCCAGCCCAGCGTTTCTCATGATGTACTCTGCATATAAGTTAAATAAACAGGATGACAATATACAGACTTGATGTACTCCTTTTCCTACTTGGAACCAGTCTGTTATTCCATGTCCAGTTCTAACTGTTGCTTCCTGACCTGCATACAGATTTCTCAAAAGGCAGGTTGGGTGGTCTGGTATTCCCATCTCTTTCAGAATTTTCCACAGTTTATTGTGATCCACACAGTCAAAGGCTTTGGCATAGTCAGTAAAGAAGAAATAGTTGTTTTTCTGGAACTCTCTTGCTTTTTCCATGATCCAGCGGATGTTGGCAATTTGATCTCTGGTTCCTCTGCCTTTTCTAAAACCAGCTTGAACATCAGGGAGTTCATGGTTCACGTATTGCTGAAGCCTGGCTTGGAGAATTTTGAGCATTACTTTACTAGCATGTGAGATGAGTGCAATTGTGTGGTAGTTTGAGCATTCTTTGGCATTGCCTTTCTTTGGAATTGGAATGAACACTGACCTTTTCCAGTCCTGTGGCCACTGGTGAGTTTTCCAAATTTGCTGGCATATTGAGTGCAGCACTTTCATAGCATCATCTTTCAGGATTTGAAACAGCTCCACTGGAATTCCATCACCTCCACTAGCTTTGTTCGTAGTGATGCTTTCTAAGGCCCTCTTGACTTCACATTCCAGGATGTCTGGCTCTAGATTAATGATCACATCATCATGATTATCTAGGTCGTGAAAATCTTTTTTGTACTGTTCTTCCGTGTATTTATGCTTGCCACCTCTTCTTAATATCTTCTGCTTCTGTTAGGTCCAGACCATTTCTGTCCTTTATCGAGCCCATCTTTGCATGAAATGTTCCCTTGGTATCTCTAATTTTCTTGAAGAGATCTCTGGTCTTTCCCATTCTGTTCTTTTTCCTCTATTTCTTTGCATTGATCACTGAAGAAGGCTTTCTTATCTCTTCTTGCTATTCTTTGGAACTCTGCATTCAGATGCTTACATCTTTCCTTTTCTCCTTTGCTTTTCACCTCTCTTCTTTTCACAGCTATTGGTAAGGCTTCCCAGACAGCCATTTTGCTTTTTGCATTTCTTTTCCATGGGGATGGTCTTGATCCCTGTCTCCGGTACAATGTCATGAACCTCATTCCATAGTTTATCAGGCACTCTATCTAAATGGTCATTATGGAGGTCTAAAGGTTCACAAGGGGACCCACAAATGGGAAACGCCCTGTGGCATTAAAGCCTTTCAGAGCCCCAAGTTCAGGAGCACGATGGCTGGTGAGTCTCCTGGAGGTCTCCACATCTACAACCCGCACGCTCCAGAGATTCATACATAGCACTCCTCCCAGGAAGCAGTGGTAGCACAGCTGGACTTCGAGATGATCTCCGGAGAAGCTAAGTGACGTCTCAGAGTTTGTGGGTGAGTGCTCTCAGCACCCTAAGTGAAGCGGGATAACAGCACTTCACCACGATCCAACCTCGGGGCCAGCCACAGGCTTCTCCACAGTCAGTTCAAAAGTAAATGAGACTGCCGGAATGAAGAAAATGAATCCAGGCGCAGCTTTTGGAATAGTTAAAAGTGAGTGTTAGGAAAGAAAAACAGAACTAAACAGATACTCTTAGAACTTCTATCACAAGTGCCAATATTTGCAAGACAGTCTTGAACCGAACTATTTGGTCAGACCCTACATTACAGCCTGTTTCAACCTCTGGCTTAGAGAATGTGATCATTATAATGGTAGACTTTCCTTTTCCCTTTTTAAACTTTTTCGAGTTAAGGCAGGTCATCCTCAGGGTTACCAGGTTTCTCTCTGAGCAAAAGAGAAGAAAGGCAAAATTACCTGTGATACTCAAGGAAAACAGAAGTATTCCTTGCCAGTGGCAAAGGAAAGCAGTGTAGGCCAATACTGAGTTAAATTCACCCATTCCAGTCCATTTTAGTTCGCTGATTCCAGAATGTTGATGTTCACTCTTGCCATCTCTTGTTCGACCACTTCCAATTTGCAGTATTAAAGTATTAAAATACTTCCATAGCAGTATTAAACCAAAGACATTAAATTAAATGTAAGAAAAACAAGTCTTTTCTTGCATTTTCTTGGGGGTGTAGTTACTACTTGAAGTAAGCAGTCTATTTTCTGGGATTTAGAACTTCATTAAGTGGAGACTGTGCTCATGACTTTGTGAGTATTTTCTAACATGAGCACCTACACAAACTCTTCAACCAAAGGTCTGAGCACAAGGGTAGACTCAGGTCCTCAAGAGTGTCATAATATCACAGTCCATTTGAAAGAACAGACTCAAGTACAAGAAATAAAAGGATTTGCTGGTGGCAGAAAACAAAGAAAACCCAAAGAGGGCCCAGGAGAATAAAATGGGTGCTGAGTCTTAATTTCAGTTCTGCCACCAGACAGCTGTCTGAGTGAAACCCGGAAGTTCCCGTGTCCAAAGAAGCTGTCTTTCGATGTTTTCTCCCTCCCACCCACACACTTTGCCCAGGACCTTCAGTACAGATCAGTACTTAGCAACTTTAGATTCATCTCTGCCAGTACAAATTACTATCAGCTGTGCTGGTTTATGTGACTGGTGATAGAAGCAAGGTCTGAAGCTGTAAAGAGCAATACTGCATAGGAACCTGGAATGTCAGGTCCATGAATCAAGGCAAATTGGACGTGGTCAAACAAGAGATGGCAAGAGTGAACATCAACATTCTGGAATCAGCGAACTAAAATGGACTGGAATGGGTGAATTTAACTCAGATGACCATTATATCTACTACTGCGGGCAGGAATCCCTCAGAAGAAATGGAGTAGCCATCATGGTCAACAAAAGAGTCTGAAATGCAGTACTTGGATGCAGTCTCAAAAACGACAGAATGATCTCTGTTCGTCTCCAAGGCAAACCATTCAATATCATGGTAATCCAAGTCTATGCCCCAACCAGTAACGCTGAAGAAGCTGAAGTTGAACGGTTTTATGAAGACCTACAAGACCTTTTATTTATTTTTTTTTATATTTTTTTGTCTTTACAAGACCTTTTAGAACACCTAAAAAGATGTCCTTTTCACCATAGGGGACTGGAATGCAAAAGCAGGAAGTCAAGAAACACCTGGAGTAACAGGCAAATTTGGCCCTGGAATGCGGAATGAAGCAGGGCAAAGACTAATAGAGTTTTGCCAAGAAAATGCACTGGAGATAGCAAACACCCTCTTCCAACAACACAAGAGAAGACTCTACACATGGACATCACCAGATGGTCAACACCAAAATCAGACTGATTATATTCTTTGCAGCCAAAGATGGAGAAGCTCTATACAGTCAACAAAAATAAGACCAGGAGCTGACTGTGGCTCAGATCATGAACTCCTTATTGCCAAATTCAGACTTAAATTGAAGAAAGTAGGGAAAACCGCTAGACCATTCAGGTATGACCTAAATCAAATCCCTTATGATTATACAGTGGAAGTGAGAAATAGATTTAAGGGCCTAGATCTGATAGATAGAGTGCCTGATGAACTATGGATGGAGGTTTGTGACATTGTACAGGAGACAGGGAACAAGACCATTCCCATGGAAAAGAAATGCAAAAAAGCAAAATGGCTGTCTGGGAAGCCTTACCAATAGCTGTGAAAAGAAGAGAGGTGAAAAGCAAAGGAGAAAAGGAAAGATGTAAGCATCTGAATGCAAGGGAGTTGCAGAAAAACATCTAGTTCTGCTTTCTTGACTATGCCAAAGCCTTTGACTGTGTGGATCACAATAAACTGTGGAAAATTCTGAAAGAGATGGGAATACCAGACCACCTAACCTGCCTTTTGAGAAATCTATATGCAGGTCAGGAAGCAACAGTTAGAACTGGACATGGAACAACAGACTGGTTCCAAATAGGAAAAGGAGCACGTGAAGGCTGTATACTGTCACCCTGTTTATTTAACTTCTATGCAGAGTACATCATGAGAAATGCTGGACTAGAAGAAACACAAGCTGGAATCAAGATTGCCGGGAGAAATGTCAATAACCTCAGATATGCAGATGACACCACCCTTATGGCAGAAAGTGAAGACGAACTAAAGAGCCTCTTGATGAAAGTGAAAGAGGAAAGCAAAAAGTTGGTTTAAAGCTCAACATTCAGAAAACAAAGATCATGGCATCCGGTCCCATCACTTCACGGAAATAGATGGAGAAACAGTGGAAACAGTGTCAGACTTTATTTTGGGGGGCTCCAGAATCACTGCAGATGGTGACTGCAGCCATGAAATTAAAAGACGCTTAGTCCTTGGAAGAAAAGTTATGACCAACCTAGATAGCATATTCAAAAGCAGAGACATTACTTTGCCGACTAAGGTCCGTCTAGTCAAGGCTATGGTTTTTCCTGTGGTCATGTATGAATGTGAGAGTTGGACTGTGAAGAAGGCTGAGTGCCAAAGAATTGATGCTTTTGAACTGTGGTGTTGGAGAAGACTCTTGAGAGTCCCTTGGACTGCAAGGAGATCCAACTGGTCCATTCTAAAGGAGATCAGCCCTGGGATTTCTTTGGAAGGAATGATGCTAAAGCTGAAACTCCAGTACTTTGGCCACCTCATGAGAAGAGTTGACTCACTGGAAAAGACTCTGATGCTGGGAAGGATTGGGGGCAGGAGGAGAAGGGGATGCCCGAGGATGAGATGGCTGAATGGCATCACTGACTCGATGAACGTGAGTCTGAGTGAACTCCGGGAGTTGGTGATGGACAGGGAGGCCTGGCGTGCTGCAATTCATGGGGTCGCAAAGAGTCAGACATGACTGAGCGAATGAACTGAACTGAACTGAAAAAAAAAAAGAAAAGAAAAGAAACCATCATAAAATATGATTTAATATTTATAACTTTATAAGACTTCTTGAATGAAACAGTTCACAAACCTGAAATACATCTTAGGTTGACAAACTCTGTTCACGGGTCTGAAAATATAGCTACCGTGTCCTGCCAGGTTATTTATAAGATTTTGCAGGATATGAACTGCCAAGCAGCAGAAGCGAGAGGAGCTGGTCCCATATCTGAGGGCCATTTACAGCAGATTGACCCCAGGGCACCTCGGAGAGTGTCCGGGGACGGCAGGCCAGTCCTCAGGAGGCCAGCAGGGGCGCGCGCCCGGCAGAGGCGGACGGGTGCGACGGAAGGCCCTCGCCAGCTGCGAAGCCCGCCCCCTGACCCTGCCCTCTGACCCTGTACGGGCGCCGCTGCCGCCCACGCCCAGACACGCGTGCTTGGGGCGCAGTCAGGCTCCCCGTGGGACGGGGAGGAGGCCAGCGCAGCAGCTCCTCAGACTCCCTACCGCCAAGAATTCTTTTCATCTTTTCCACCCCATCCCCCCATTGACCCCCATCCCCCAACACTCTGTTGGGAAGGTTTTTTCTTACAAAGTTGCATTTAGTAACAAAGAATTCTTCAAGAATCAAAGACATTTATAGCTTTCAGTGAAAGTTTTATGCAAGAAAGCCCTGAGTTCGCTTAATTATTTTAACAAGTATTTATTCAGCAGCAGTGACAGACATGGATAGAGAGACAGAGTGCAAAGGGGTGAGGTCTCTGCCCTCCAGGGCAGCAGCTGGAGGTCACCACGCAGTGAGCAGGTACCCCTCACAGAGCAGAGCTACTGTGCAGGGGGAGATGGAGTGAGATGGGGGGAGGGAGGAGGCTGGAGCAAGGCCAGGTGGCTTCCCAGAGGCACCCTGAGCTGGAATTCTAAGGGTTTGAAGGAGGACAAGTGAGTTTCTAGGCAGATAGATGGGGTGGGGCTGTGGGCCCTTCGGAGAACCGGAACAGCCTGAGGCTTCGTCACAAGTGCGAGTCGCCGAAGACTTGCTGTGCCAGGCTCTGGGCTAAGTACTCACGTCACCCGCTCCTCCTCGCGAGGAAGCACCAACATCTCAACACGTTTCACAGGTGAGGATGTCTCAGCCACATGGCTGGGAAGTGATGGAATCAACTCCAGAAGGCAAGACGCTCCGTTTCTGCCCAGAAAGCGATGTCACTTGGGCAACAGGCAGCCCCCAGAGGGTTCCATCTGCAGGTGAAGGGGACCATGAGCTGGTGCCACGGGGCCTCCCTGGGGCACATTCACAAGTAGGGTGACGTGTCACCTGCCCCCAATTCCAGATCAGGGAGACAAGAGGACGCTCTTGAAACTTAAAGATGGTTTTAGTTTAAGGAAAATGAGAGAGAATAATCAGATAGTTGTTTCAATTTAATTGCTCTTCAGAGTGGCGCAAACAAATAGGTTTACAGAGGCTTTACATAGACTGTGGATGACTCATCACGGCTGGCTACTAAAGGAAGCTCAAGATGGCCAGGCTATTTGGAGGCCACGCTCTGGGAGGCACCCTCTCACTCTCTCAAACCATCCCCTCAGCGCTTTCAGAGAGAAGCCACTCATGCAGCCCACTGCCTGACTCTCCTTTGAAGGCTGCGAGGGATCTGAGCCCTGCCGTCAAGGAGCAGGCAGCCAGCTGGAGCTCAAGGAGTCACCACTGCAAATAGCTGGACTTACGTTTCTGCAAGGGAACCTTATCACCTGGGCCTCCCCTAAGAGGTACCAGTCACACGGACTCTCTACCCCCATGCCCGGAGGAGCCGTCTTCTTGGGCTGGAGCAGACACTCAGATGGCAGGTTCCCTGAGGCCTGCTCCTCAAACAGCCCAACAGGAGCAGTGAAGGTGAAGGCAGAAAGGGGCCATTCTATCACCCACAGAATAACATGCAAATGGAGCTGGTGACCACAAGCAGGCATGGGCAGAGTGTGGTCGCAGGGACTGAACTGTAAGAAGATTCACAAGAGCGTGAAAGCACCCTCAGTCCAGGGGACTGACTGTCCAGGAACAGACAGTCTGGGAAGTTCGTTCGACAAGCAAGTGATATTTATGTTATTAACACAGAACAGGGTAACATGAGAAAACCCTGTTTAAAAACAAAAAACCAACCAAAAACCTTGGAAGAAAATGCACTGCCCTGAAGGAGAACTCGAGATGTGGTGACGGGCGCTTCTTGCGGCCCAGGGACCAGGCCAGGTGGATGGGCCCCCATTGCTGGGGCAGTTTGTGCAGAGACCAGGTGCCCTCCACCCCAGGGCAGGTGGAAAGAAACGTCCGACCTGCACAGCAGAAGGCTTTGAAGCTCTGCCCAGTCTGAGTTTGAGACCTGTGATTGAAAGGAGGCTGTGGCTTTTTAGAAACTGAAGTTTGTCTTCTAATGGCATAAACGAAAGCAGCCAGTGACGCCCAGATATTTCGTCAGAGCAGATCATTGTCTAACTAACAGCAACAGGTCGGATTTGCCGATCTAAGCAATGGTAAGATATATAAACTTACCAATAGATTACTCTGTTGATGAAAAATTGAACTGAATGCGGTCAAGCGTCTAAATAAATGTAAATGCCAATTTACGGGAAAAGACAAAAACATAAGCCACAGGAATTCAGCCAGCAATCACCAGGGAGCGGGGACCCTGCAGCACAGATCACCCAGTTTCTGGACAACTGAGTTTCAAGAAGCCGAGAAAGAGACTGAAAGAGGTTGATACGCAGAGAGAGATGCCGTTGAGAGAGGAAGACGGAGAGACTGGTTCCAGATTTGAATGAGGTATTTTGAACATAGAACAATTGAGGAAATTTGAACGTAGACTGGAAATTTGGTTGAGAAGTTATACTTAAGAGACATCCCAGGTGGAGCAGTGGATAAGAATACACCTGCCACAGCAGGGGTCCTGGGCTCGATCTCTGACCTGGGAAAATCCCACGCGCCACTGGGCAGCTGAGTGTGGGCCACAAACACGGCCCGGCCTCCAAAGCGCCCAAGCCAGAGCTACCGAGTCCATGTGCCGCCACTCCCGAAGCCTGAAGACCCAGATCCTGTGCTCCAGGGGGAGCTGCCACAGCGGGCAGCCCAGACTCCGCAGTGAAGAGGAGCACCAGTTCACAGCGAGAGAAAGCACGGGCAGGCAACGAAGACCCAGGACAGCCAAAAAGAAAAAACAATGTTTAAAGAAATTACATTTAATCTTTAAAAATATGATTATGAAACTGTAATTATATTTTAAAATATGATCATTATCTTTCCAGTTCAGTTCAGTCGCTCAGTCATGTCCAACTCTTTGCGACCGTAAGAACCGCAGCACGCCAGGCCTCCCTGTCCATCACCAACTCCCGGAGTCCATCCAAACCATGTCTATCGAGTCAGTGATGCCATACAACCATCTCATCCTCTGTCGTCCCCTTCTCCTCCCACCCTCAATCTTTCCCAGCATCAGGGTCTTCTCCAATGAGGCAGCTCTTCACATGAGGTGGCCAGAGTATGAGTTTCAGCTTCAGCATCATTCCTTCCAATGAACACCCAGGACTGATCTCCTTTAGGATGGACTGGTTGGATCTTGCAGTCCAAGGGACTCTCAAGAGTCTTCTCCAGCACCACAGTTCAAAAGCATCAATTCTTCGGTGCTCAGCTTTCTTTATAGACCAACTCTCACATCCATACCTGACCACTGGAAAAACCATAGCCTTGACTAGACTGACCTTTGTTGGCAAAGTAATGTCTCTGCTTTTTAATATGCTGTCTAGGTTTGTCATAACTTTCCTTCCAAGGAGTAATCATCTTTTAATTTCATGGCTGCAGTCACCATCTGCAGTGATTCTGGAGCCCAGAAAAATAAACTCAGCCACTGTTTCCACTGTTTCCCCATCTATTTCCCATGAAGTGATGGGACCAGATGCCGTGATCTCTGTTTTCTGAATGTTGAGTTTTAAGCCAGCTTTTTCACTCTCCTCTTTCACTTTCTGCCATAAGGGTGGTATCATCTGCATATCTGAGGTTATTGATATTTCTCCCGGCAATCTTGGTTCCAGCTTGTGCTTTCTCCAGCTCAGCGTTTCTCATGATGTACTCTACATAGAAGTTAAATAAGCAGGGTGACAATATACAGCCTTGCCATACTCCTTTTCTATTTGGAACCAGTCTGTTGTTCCATGTCCAGTTCTAACTGTTGCTTCCTGACCTGCATACAGGTTTCTCAAGAGACAGGTCAGGTGGTCTGGTATTCCCATCTCTTTCAGAATTTTTCACAGTTTATTGTGATCCACTATCTTTTAGAGGGCTGAAAAATTTACAGATGAAGTTACAGGACTTCTGGGATTCACTTCAAAATACTTTGGGGTGTGTGGGGTTGGGGAGAGAAGGGAATGACAGAACGGTGGTCAGGAGTAATTGCTGAAGTGAGTGAAGGGTGCACAGGGTTTTGTAACACCGGTCTCTCAGCTTCTTTTGTATGCATTTGAAATGTTCTGTAATAAAATATGTGAATGAATGAGGCATTTGAGGAACTCAAGGAAAAAATAGTTTGTACAGTGTAATAAACCAAAGCGTGCTGGCATTTTTGAGGCTAACCCCTCTGGGGAATTACCAAATCCAGGCAGCAGCACCCATACCCATGTCAAATAGAAGACCCAGAACAGGAGGCACCCGGGTGCCAGGAGGGCTCAAAACCTGCTGTAAATTTTGAGCAAATGAAGAGCTCATATCAAAGTTTGTCCAGTATAAAATAAAAAACATTTTTCTTACAAAATTATGAGGGAAATGGAACAATAATCTTCACCAAACTTCCTGATTAGATTAGTAATTGTTTCCTCTGATTTGTGAAAACCATTAAAATATGTTTGTTTCTTGTTTTTGAATTGTTGATGTTTGACGTTACTGCAAATTTCCAGTGGAATAAAAACAGGCATTGGTGATTTTCCCTGAGTTTTTCTTTAATTTTTGTGTGGCAGACATGTTGCCTGTCAGCATTTATTACCACGGGTTTTAAGTGAAACTCTACACTTTTCAATATCATTTCCTTTATTAGAATTTTGTAATGTGTGCTCAAGGTTAAAACTTGTTTCACGTTTGTGAAGCCTGAAGGAAGTCAGAATTCTCTGTGATTTTCTCCAGACAACCAGAGACTTTGTACATGTCTTTCTAAAAGGCTGGGGTTTCAGCTTCATAACTGAACAGATAAGATAGTGTCCTGGCCATGCCATCACCTGACTGCCTGAAAATCCTCACACACAGCAGGTATGTGCTCTGCAGTTAGCTCCATCCTGGCCCTATCTACCCCCTCCCCGATATTTATGGCTTCTGAAAGCAACAGTCTTTATTAGTTACTAATTAGGGAATGATCAGGTGTATCTATTGATGTCAACATGGCTGGCTAAAAGTGAGATACTCTGTTAAACAAACAAATTTTTTGGCAGCTCAAGAACCAATTTACTGATTAGACTTTTTTCACTAGGTGTGTTATTAGGTGGTATCCAAACTCAAAATATTTTGAGGACGTTGGCAAAAATGGAAAAGGAATCATTACACATAGGATTCCAGATTTACAAAACTTTGACCTCAAACTTATTTTTAAAGATAAATGGTCATTCAGTTCAGTTCAGTTCAGTTGCTCAGTCATGTCCAACTCTTTGCGACCCCATGAATAGCAGCACACCAGGCCTCCCTGTCCATCACCATCTCCTGGAGTTCACTCAGACTCACGTTCATCGAGTCAGTAATGCCATCCAGCCGTCTCATCCTCGGGCGTCCCCTTCTCCCTCCTGCCCCCAATCCTTCCCAGCATCAGAGTCTTTTCCAATGAGTCAACTCTTCTCATGAGGTGGCCAAAGTACTGGAGTTTCAGCTTTAGCATCATTCCTTCCAAAGAAATCCCAGGGCTGATCTCCTTTAGAATGGACTGGTTGGATCTCCTTGCAGTCCAAGGGACTTTCAAGAGTCTTCTCCAACACCACAGTTCAAAAGCATCAATTCTTTGGCACTCAGCCTTCTTCACAGTCCAACTCTCACATCCATACATGACCTCTGGAAAAACCATAGCCTTGACTAGATGGACCTTCATCGGCAAAGTAATGTCTCTGCTTTTGAATATATCTAGGTTGGTCATAACTTTCTTCTAAGGAGTAAGCGTCTTTTAATTTCATGGCTGCAGTCACCATCTGCAGTGATTTTGGAGCCCCCAAAATAAAGTCTGACACTGTTTCCACTGTTTCTCCATCTATTTCCCATGAAGTGATGGGACCGGATGCCATGATCTTTGTTTTCTGAATGTTGAGCTTTAAACCGACTTTTTGCTTTCCTCTTACACTTTCATCAAGAGGCTCTTTAGTTTGTCTTCACTTGCTGCCATAAGGGTGGTGTCATCTGCATATCTGAGGTTATTGACATTTCTCCCGGCAATCTTGATTCCAGCTTGTGTTTCTTCTAGTCCAGCATTTCTCATGATGTACTCTGCATAGAAGTTAAATAAACAGGGTGACAGTATACAGCCTTGACGTACTCCTTTTCCTACTTGGAACCATTCTGTTGTTCCATGTCCAGTTCTGTTGCTTCCTGACCTGCATATAGATTTCTCAAAAGGCAGGTTAGGTGGTCTGGTATTCCCATCTCTTTCAGAATTTTCCACAGTTTACTGTGATCCACACAGTCAAAGACTTTGGCATAGTCAAGAAAGCAGAACTAGATGTTTTTCTGAAACTCCCTTGCTTTTTCCATGATCCAGCAGATGTTGGCAATTTGATCTCTGGTTCCTCTGCCTTTTCTAAAACCAGCTTGAACATCAAGAAGTTCACGGTTCACGTATTGGTGAAGCCTGGCTTGGAGAATTTTGAGCATTAGTTTACTAGCATGTGAGATGAGTGCAGTTGTACGGTAGTTTGAGCATTCTTTGGCATTGCCTTTCTTTGGGCTTGGAATGAAAACTGACCTTTTCCAGTCCTGTGGCCACTGCTGAGTTTTCCAAAAAAATTTTTTAATGTGGGCTATCTGAAGAAGACTCTTGAGAGTCCCTTGGAGAACAAGGAGATCAAACCAGTCAATCTTGAAGGAAATCAACCCTGACAATTCACTAGAAGGACTGGACAAGAGCTGACTCACTGGAAAACAGCCTGATGATGGCAAAGATTGAAAGCAGGAGGAGAAGGGGGTGACAGAGGATAGGATGGTTAGATAGCATCACCCGACTCAATGGACGTGAGTTTCAGCAAGCTCTGGGAAATAGTGAAGGACAGGGAAGCCTGGCACGCTGCAGTCCATGAGGTCACAAAGAGTTGGACACAACTGAGCAACTGAACAGCAGGAGCAGCAAAAAGGAAGGGAAAAAAATCCAACATCAACATCAACTTTCAGCATTTTTATTTACTTCTTCTCAGATCTCTGTATGTGTATTGTTTGCCTGTATGTTTTATATTATTACAAAACTCAAACCAAACTTTCCATCTTCACCTCAAGTTTAAAATTTAATAGTGATTACGAGGCAGCAAGCCAGAAGAGTTCCCACTTATAATAGGAGTTTGTGCAGGAATCCCTGGCAGTCCAGTGGTTAGGACTCGGCTTTCATAGCTGGGGCCCAGGTTCCCAGATTCAATCACTGGTCAGGGAACTGAGATCCCCTCAAAAAGGGCACAGTGAGGATCTGTGGCTCTGGGCTCCTGAAGCTTGAACATCTGCTGATCTGGTCTTATCTGCACTTTGATGCTGTTTCGGTTCTGCATTTGTATCGTTGTTGTTGCTCAGTCGTGTCCAACTCTTTGTGACCCCATGGACTGCAGCACGCCAGGCTTCCCTGTCCCTCACCATTTCCCAGAGCTTGCTCAAATTCATGTCCATCAAGTCAGTGAGGCCATCCAACCATCCCATTCTCTGTCATCACCTCTTCTCCTGCCTTCAGTCTTTCCCAGCATCAGTGTCTTTTGCAATGAGTCAGCTCTTCCCATCAGGTGGCCAAGGTATTGGAGCTTCAGCTTCAGCATCAGTCCTTCCAATGATTATTCGGGACTGATCTCCTTTAGGACTGACTGGGTTAATCTCCTTGCTGCCCAAGGGATTCTCAAGAGTCTTCTCTAGCACCATAGTTTGAAGGCATCAGTTCTTTGGCACTCGGACTTTTTATTGCCCAGCTCTCACATCTGTAAATGACTACTGGAAAAACCATAGTTTTGACTATATGGACCTTTGTTGGCAAAGAAATGTCTCTGCTTTTTACTACCCTGTCTAGTTTTGTCATTGCTTTCCTTGCAAGGGGCAAGTGTCTGTTAATTTCATGGCTGCAGTTACCGTCTGCAGTTATTTGGGAGCCCAAGAAAATAAAGTCTGTCACTGTTTCCATTGTTTCCCCATCTATTTGCCATGAGGTGATGGGACCAGATGCCATGAGCTCTGTTTTTAGAATGTTGAATTTTAAGTCAGCTTTTTCACTCCCCTCTTTCCCTTTCACCAAGGGGCTATTTAGCTCCTCTTCAGTTTCTGCCAATAGGGTGTTATCATCTGTATATCTGAGGTTGTTGATATTTCTCTTGGCAACTTTGATTCCAGCTTATGCTTCATCCAGCCTGGCATCTCACATGATGTACTCTGCATAAAATTTAAGTACTCCTTTCCCAAATTTGAACCAGTCTGTTGTTCCATGTCTGGTTCTAACTGTTGCTTCTTGACCTGCATACAGGTTTCTCAGGAGGCAGGTCAGGTGGTCTGGTATTCCCATCTCTTGAAGAATTTTCCACAGTTTGTTGTGGTTTACATAGTCAAAGGCTTTAACGTAGTCAATAAAGCAGATGTTTTTCTGGAACTCTCTTGCTTTTTCAATGATCCAACTGATGTTGGCAATTTGATCTCTGGTTCCTCTGCCTTTTCTAAATCCAGCTTGAACATCTAGAAGTTTCAGTTCACTTACTGTTGAAGCCTCGCTGGGAGAATTTTGAGCATTACTTTACTAGTGTGTGAGATGAGTGCAATTGTACGATAGTCTGAACATTCTTTGGCATTGCCTTTATTTAGGATTGGAATGAAAATTGACCTTTTCCAGTCCTGTGGCCACTGCTGAGTTTTCCAAAGGTGTTGGCATATTGATTGCAGCACTTTAACAGCATCATCTTTTAAGATTTGGAATAGCTCAACTGGAATTCCATCACCTCCACTAGCTTTGTTTGTAGTAACGCTTCCTAAGGCTCATGTGACTTCATACACCAGGATGTCAGGCTCTAGGTGAGTGATCACACCATCATGGTTATCCAGGTCATTAAAATCTTTTCTGTATAGTTCTTCTGTGTATTCTTGCCACCTTAATAGCTTCTGCTTCTGTTAGGGCCATACCATTTCTGTCCTTTATTGTGCCTATCTTTGCATGAAATGTTCCCTTGATATCTCTAATTTTCTTGATGAGATCTCTAGTGTTTCCCATTCTATTGTTTTCCCTATTTTTTGCATTGTTCACTTCAAAAGGTTTTCTTATCTCACCTTGCTGCTGTCTGGAACTCTGAATTCGGATGGATGTATCTTTTCTTTTCTCCTTTGCCTTTAGATTCTCTTCTTTTCTCAGCTATTTGTAAGGACTCCTCAGACAACCATTTTGGTTTTTGCATTTCTTTTTCTTGGGGATGATTTTGATCACCGCCTCTTGTACAGTGTTATAAACCTCCATCTATAGTTCTTCAGGCATCTGTCTATCAGATCTAATCCCTTGAATCTATTTGTCACTTTCACTGGGTAATCATAAGGGAATCAAGTTAGGTCATACCTGAATGGTGTGATGGTTTTCCATAAATTCTTCAATTTAAGTCTAAATTTTGCAACACAGATTTCATGATCTGAGCCACAGTCAGCTCCCAATCTTGTTTTTGCTGACTGTATAGAGCTTCTCCATCTTTGGCTGCAAAGAATATAATCAATCTGATCTTAGTATTGACCATCTGGTGACGTCCATGTGTAGAGTCATCTCTTGTGTTGTTAGAAGAGGGTGTTTGCTATGACCAACATGTTTTCTTGGCAAAACTCTGTTAGCCTTTGCCCTGCTTCATTTTGTACTCCAAGACCAAACTTGCCCATTACTCCAGTTATCTCTTAACTTCAATGGTGAAAGTCCCCTATGATGAAAAGGACATCTTTCCGGGGTGTTAGTTCTAGAAGGTCTTGTAGGTCTTCATAGAACTGTTGAACTTCAGCTTCTTTGACATTACTTGTCAGGGCATAGACTTGGATTACTGTGATATTGAATGGTTTCCTTGGAAGCTAACAGAGATCATTCAGTTGTCTTTAAGAGTGCACCCAAGAACTGAATTTTGGAGTCTTTGGTTGACTATGAGGGCTACTCCATTTCTTCTAAGGGATTCTTGCCCACAGTAGTAGATATAATGGTCATCTGATTTAAATTTGCCCATTCCTGTCCATTTTAGTTCACTGATTCCTAAAATGTTGATGTTCATTCTTGCCATCTCCTGTTTGACCACTTCCAATTTACCTTGATTCATGGACCTAACATTCCAGGTTCCTGTGCAATGTTATTCTTTATAGCATCAGACTTCCTTTCATAACCAGACACACCCACAGCTGGGTCTTGTTTCTGCTTTGGCTCAGCCTCTTCATTCCTTCTGGAGCAATTTCTCTGCTCTTCTCCAGTAGCATTTTGGACACCTACCAACCTGGGGGATTCATCTTTCAGTGTCATATCTTTTGGCCTTTTCATACTGTTCATGAGGTTCTCAAGACGAGAGTGATAAAGAGGTCTAACATTGCCTTCTCTAGTGGAGCACATTTTGCCTGCACTCTCCAGCGTGACCTGTCTATCTTGGGTGGCCCTACACAGCATGGCTCATAGTTTCATGGAGTTAGGCAAGGCTGTGATCCGTATGATCAGGTTAGTTAGTTTTCTGTGATTGCGGTTTTCATTCTGTCTGTCCTCTGATGGATGAGGATAAGGGTCTTGTGCCAACCTCCTCATGGGAGGTACTGGCTATGGGTAAAACTGGTCTTATTATGGTGGGCAAGGCCATGCTCAGTGAGCCTTTAATCCAGTATTGTGATGGGCGGGGCTTTGTCCCTCCCAGTAGCTGGGCCTGTGTTCAGTCTTAGCAGTTGCAGCACAGGCTAATTGCTCGCTGGCGAGTAAAGTCATAGTTCCCGACCAGGGACCAAACCCATGTTGCTTGCATTGTAAGGTAGATTCTTACCCACTGGACCACTAGGGAAGTCCCTCCTTTTTGCTAATCTGTACTAATTTATAAGTAAGCAAAGACATTAAGAAAAATAAATAGATGGTATTAAACGGTGTCTGCACATGAGTTCTGGATGATACTGGGACCTGCAGCCACATTGCAAAGCACTGGGGTCTTCAGTGTTTTGCCTCTTGACTCTTCTCCATGTCTTTTCTTGGAGCCCTTCTGATGTTCTCTGTGCAGAATGCACAGCGCTAGCTGGTCTTGCCCGAGTGCTCAGATTCCCAAGTCCACACTGGACAGCAAGTGCCCCCTGTCCTCCCATGAGTCCTTCATGGGCCCTCCTGAGAGTCAGCCGAGACTTGCTGTGTGTGAAGACTGTGCAGCATTTTCACCCCTGAAAAGGCGCTTGCCTTTGTGAAGGGCCCCTACTTTCTGAGGAAAGCGCTTGGGTGATGCTGCTGTGTGGCCCTGCTAACTCACCGTGCCTTCCTCCAGGTTGCAGACGGAAGCTCTGGCTTCAGGACAGCTCAAGGGAAGTCCTCACTCTTAGACCCAATTCCAAAGGGGATAAAACATTTCTAGCTAAGTTTTCGCAAAGATGGAGGGCTGGAAGGCATGGTATATTAATCTTAGTGGTTGAGTCCCTCCCATATTCCACATCTTTTCTATTATTTCTTACCCATTTCAAGTTCCCCACCAGTTAACTTGTAATTAAAGATTTTAATGAAAAAATATTTTCATTGGTACTTAATATCCTTGTATTTAAATTATAAAATCCTATTCTGTATCAGATAAAGTCAATTTTTCCCAAGCACATGGCTTTTATATTCTGATTGGCTGGATGGGAGAATTCACACTACACACGCGCGTATGCCACACACACACACACACACACACACACACACACACACACACACACTTCTATGGAAAAATCTATTTTCTTGGAAAGACCACATCTATCTCTCTATTCTCAGTCCTAAAATAATCATAAGACTTATTGAAACTGCTTTTTCTTCCCTAGATCCATTGAAACTTAATTCCTAGTTCCTGCTTGTCTTGAACCTGGATGACTCCTGGGGTCTCCGCTCCAATCTATGGGCATCTACATCCTTCCTGGTCCTTTCCACCCTCCACAGACAACAGATGTAATCTTCCCATATTGCAGTTCTGACCATGCCAGTTCTGTCCTTAAAATTATTGCTTTTCACTTTTTATTCACTTTAAGAATATTTATATTCAATAAATAAAAGTAACCTGTGGGATATAAATTAGAAGATAAATTTGGGATTAACAGATACACACAATTATACAGATTTCTCAAGAGGCAGGTCAGGTGGTCTGGTATTCCCATCTCTTTCAGAATTTTCCACAGTTTATTGTGATCCACACAGTCAAAGGCTTTTCGTGTAGTCAATAAAGCAGAAATAGATGTTTTTCTGGAACTCTCTTGCTGTTTCTATGATCCAATGGATATTGGCAAGTTGATCTCTGGTTCTTCTGCCTTTTCTAAACCCAGCTTAAACATCAAGAAGTTCACGGTTCACGTAATGGTGAAGCCTGGTTTGGAGAATTTTTAGCCTTACTTTGCTAGCATGTGAGATGCGTGCATTTGTGCAACAGTGTGAACATTCTTTAGCATTGCCTTTCTTTGGGATTGGAATGAAAACTGACCTTTTCCAGTCCTGTGGCCACTGCTGAGTTTTCCCAATTTGCTGGCATATTAAGTGCAGCACTTTAACAGCATCATCTTTTAGGACCTGAAATAGCTCAACTGGAATTCCATCACCTCCACTAGCTTTGTCTGTAGTGATGCTTCCTAAGGCCCACTTGACTTCACATTCCGGGATGTCTGGCTATAGATGAGTGATCACATCGTTATGGTTATCTGGGTCATACAGATCTTTTTGTATAGTTCTTCTGTGTATTCTTGGCACCTCTTCTTAATATCTTCTGCTTCTGTTAGATCCCTACCATTTCTGTCCTTTATTGAGCCCATCTTTTCATGAAATGTTCCCTTGGTATCTCTAATTTTCTTGATGAGATCTCTGGTCTTTCCCATTCTATTGTCTTCCTCTATTTCTTTGCATTGATCACTGAGGAAGGCTTTCACATCTCTCCTTGCTACTCTTTGGAACTCTGCATTTAAACAGGTATATTTTTCTTTCCTCCTTTGCCTTTAGAGTCTCTGCTTTTCTCAGCTATTTGTAAGGCCTCCTCAGACAACCACTTTGCCTTTTTTCATTTCTTTTTCCCAATCAAGGAGTTTGGGAATTTTTTTGTTGGAGTTCAGCTACAGATATCTGGATCTATTTGAGCCAGTTTAAGAAGACTTAACTCAGGAGATGGTACTTTCAGAATAGCTGACACAAGCAGAGAGCAGGCTCTAAGCTGTGTTTCCGAAACAGCCCCTGCCTCACCCTTCAGGATGGGCCTGGTGAGACAGCTGGCATTTCTGCTCCCAGCAGTGGCCGAGCCACGCTTGGCTTCGAGGTTAGAATTCAGGAGCATCAGATGACAGTGGGCACACAGACCTCCAGGAGAGGGCGCTGGCAGTTCTGCGCTTCTGGACAAGGCCTGCCTCCAGGGCTCTCCAGGCCCCACCCTCCTTGTTCTTTAAACAAAGAAGAGTGACTCTGGGACTCAGGGCTCTTCTGCTAAGTGACAGCAGCAGAGTCTGCACAATGGGACCAGAAACCCCAAGTCTGACCCTGAACACTCGCTCTGCGGCCACTGGGCCTACGTGAAGGTCTTCGTGCCTGGGCAGCCTTCTGAGCTGCCCTCAGCCATGAGCGCATGCGTGGTGTGTGCACACTTGAGCGAGGACCTGGGTTTGGATTGTGGCTTGGAACTGTAACCCTCCACTTGTTAGCTGTGTCATTTTGGTCAAAGGACCAGCTTCTCAGACCTCAGTCTACTCACTCGGGAAGCAGTGTCTGCCAGTTCACCACAGCACCAGGCCGCCTAAAGAGGAGTCCAGGAATTTCCCAGGAACTGGGAGATGCTGTTAGGGGTCTCCGAAAGGCCCCTGACGAGGAGCCCTCTTCTGCATCTGGTTCAACCAGGATGAGACAGCCCCCTGGTCCTGGGCCATCATGGGCTGTGTGTAGCTCCAGCCACACCAGCGCCACCTTCTGTGAAAGGACAAACCGCATCTTGTGGAGAACCATGCTCGGGCTCACAGATACAGGGCTCTGCCACAGGGCTCCTGTGAACACAAAGGACACGGTAAACTCAAAGGCCAAACGGATGTGACTTGTGTAGGACTCACTGACTTTTCCTGTGGGACTTGGGAGGACCTTTCACTGGGGAGGAATTAGCCACAGCGCCACACCAGGGGGTGACACCCACGCTTTGCTGAGTCTCTCAAGGCTGCCTTCCTCCTCCCCTCCCCACGGTTTCCTGAGTGCTGGGGCCATCTCTTCCAAGCACATCCCCGGGACACACTCCGCCAGGTGGCCAAGTGGGCTCTCATTCAGCCTTTCTTCCGATGCACCACTGACTGTGTTGCGGACTTCAGCTGAAGCTCGGCACTGACCAGTGAGGCCTCACCTGCCAGCAGGGTGGGTGGGGGTGAGTCTGCAATTCCTGACTTCCCTTTCTCACTCTCTGGGGTCACCTGGAATGCCGTACCTTGCCGGATCACCACGCAGCCTCCTCTGAATGTTTCTGAGTGGGATGAGCAGCCAGAGCAAAGGGTCCTCTTCCTTTTTGCTGCCCCAGCAACTGGTCACTGACCAGCAGGACAGCCACACCCTGGGCGGGCCTGGCTGGCTGGGGAGATGAAAGGGGGTTGACATCCCGAAACTGGCCTGCAGCTCCCATTACTAAAGATCACAGTGCATATTCAGGCAAAGAAAAACAAAACAAGACAGAATGAGTAAGCTAGAACAATCGAAAGGTGAAAGGAAAACACCAGGGTCAATTATCTACTTTTCTTTCTCTCACGTTGTCAAATTAAGGTCATTCCCCTACCATGTTTTGAAAAAACAAGAAAAAGACTTCTCTGAATTATGAGCATTTGTGGCAAGTTATTTAATATATGAAGTGCCACACTGGACGAGTCGCCATGGCGAGGGTGGCGTTCCCATTACTAAAGTCCAGGCCCTGGACTTAATCCGTTCAAGGACTTTCATATACCTTTCCATTTGATTCCATGGTGATGTTTGTAGCAAAGGTTGTTGAATGTACCATTCAGCTTTTTAAGATGAGGAAACTGAGAGGATTTATAATTTGTCAAGGTCTCTTTAAGGAACTTCAGCACATCTGTGGAGCCCATGAATCCTTACAGAAATAGGGTGCAGACAGTGAAGAGAGGCAGGGACATGGCTGGGGGTGCAGGTGCGAGGTGAACCCCCGGGTGAGAGCTGGGGTGTCAGCTGCAGCACTGGCAGGGGCACACTGAGAGGGAGGAGCCGTGTCCTTGCATTGGAAGAGGGCTCCAAGGGGCAGAGGCGCTAAGGAGTTTGTCCAAGGACACACAGCCGGCGCTGGCTCACGCCAAGCCCTGTGCACTCCTCTGCCCTCCCCTTGTCCCTGCCCCAGGAAGGGCCAGAGTGCGACTGGGATCACGAGCCCAAGAAGGTGGTAGAACGTCGGGGATGAGAGCCTCTGGGGTCACCCGACCCCTCGTCTCAGTCCTTTCTCCTACCTGGTGGGCTGTAAAGGGAATCCCTAAGCCCCTACCCACATCTTGGCCTGAATCACCAACGAGCCCAGTGTCCAGTCGGGCAGCTCGGACCAACCTCCACTGGCAGGAGGGGCCTTGGCCCCATGGGCTCCGGTCCACTCACACAGTCTGCAGTCCTTCTGGCTGGGAGGGAAGGACAGAAGACGCACCTTCAGATTCAGGTTTCTACTCATAACCAAGCTCTCACAGAAGAAGGAAGAAGGGATCCGATAGCGCTGGGAACTAGTGATAGGGTAGGGAGCTCTGAACCTGCACAGACGTTGGAATCTGGCCAGCCAGCCTGACAGCTGCTTACTGGGGGGGTCTCACTTGGGGCAGAGGGCAGCAGTGTCTGGTGCCCACCGTTAGCTGGTACCTCTGCTGAGAAGCAGCCGAGGGCCGGGGTGCAGGCTGCCAGCCCACAGGCGTCAGTTCTGTTCCTGAGTCAGAGGCGCAGCTAGTGAGCTCCGGCCAGAGTGAAGCTGCCTCCCGGGCAGAGGCAAGAGTCTGCGGCCTGTCCAGAGGGGGACCTGGCCCGGGATGCAGGCGGGGCCCCCGAGGGAGGGGCTCAGATACACAGTCGCTCCATCCACTGCCAAAGGAGGGCTTGTTCCCCACTTGGCCTTCAAATTACTAAGACCGCCTTTGACACGCAAAGATCAAGTGTAAACAGTGTAGCTGTGAGTCAGGCTTTAGAAAAGATATCAGAAACAAGTAATCTTGTGTAGGTATTTTTCAGGTTGGCAAATTTTGAATAGAAAATTGTCTGTTCTAGGGAAGGTTTTCTGTCGACAACTGTCTCACTAGTTCATGGTGAGTAGCAGCCAGCGTTGAGACCCTTCTCACAGACAAAAATCAAGCTCTTTCTGAAACAGCATTTTTGTAGGATTTGGGCCACAGGGCTCAGGTGAACTACCGTTGCCTGCTGTTTGCTGGTTCTGGGAAGACTGCTCGAACATCTGTGGGAGCAAAGAGCCCATCTCCCCAGGTGACACTGCAGGAGAGTGATGGGAATGGTAGAAACAACCGCCACACACTTGGAGAGTTTCTGATAAATCACTTCCATGGCAGAGGCTGATCCCCAGGAAGGCCAAGCATCGAATCCTGCATTCAACGAACATTTACTGAGCACTGAATGTGTGCAAGCGACCCTAAGAGGGCGGTCGCCCTACAGGAGCAGGCACCCAGCCCCACGCTCTGGGCGCTGTCTGAGAGGCGGTTCTGCGCGACTGTGCTCGCGACTGCCGGACTGCAGCGACACCCCTCCACGGCCGGTTCCTGGTTTCCTGACTGAATGGGGAACATTCAGGGAGCCTGGCCACATAAACAAGTCCAGGTGCACCCACTCCAGCTACTGGATTGTTTTCACGTGTCCATGCAGCTGGGCATCCACAGCTCTCCCTCCCAGTGTGCCCTCCTCTTTCTCTTTATCCTTCAAGTCCTAGCTCCTGGCAGAGTCTCATCAGTCAGCCCTCTTGCCCGGCTGGGGAGGGTGGCCAGCGCGGCACAGTGTGTGAAAAGGATTAGAAGCCTCAAGCCGAGCACCTGTGAGGCAGGCCCGCTGCAGGGCAGACCCCACAAAAGCCTGCTGTGCAGGAAGGGCCCCCCCTTTCATCTCACCCTGGGAGTGGCTCCTGGAGGCCACTTCTGAAAGTTCAAACTCGTGCACCTTTTCAGGGGGGCCTCCCTGCCATGGGGCCAGCCCCAGACAGCTGTGAATTCCCGTCTAGGGGTGGCTCCTCTGATCTCAGACCCTCTTCAGGGTCATTTGTGCACTGAGACGGGGCCGCCTCACTTCTCAGCCTGCTGTTGATGGCTTAGTTCCCAGAGGTGCGGCAGCCCCAGAAGCCGAGCGCAGCCAGGCCCCCAGTGTTAGCTCTCACAGTGGGAGTCGGGCGAAGGCTGGAAGCTTCCATTTGACACCTTCCTCCCCAGAGCTGCCTCCTGTTTCGAACCTTTCTCTGGCTCCAGGGCACAGACTTTTGGGGCTTGTGAAGGAAGCAACCTCAAAGCTCATTCAGTCCATCCCTCTGCTTCAGGAGGGCCACACGCGGGAGCATCGGGGACAGGCTGTGGAGGGGCAGCCCCGCTTGGTGGCCAACCCTGCCGTGCTGGGTGGGGTGGCGGCTTTAGGCTCCTGCTGGCCCCTCTGTGCAGACCTGTGCTGGTGACAAACACGCCCAGGCTTTGGGCCCTGGTGACAACTTCGGGCCTATAAGCAAAGCCATCCGAGAACATCTGCTTGCCTCCTGCAGGTTTAAAAAGAAAGCGTGCAGAGGCGAGGGCCCCTTCCCTCCTGCCGTGAAGCCTTCTCCCGAGGCCTGCGGAGGGTCCTCTGCGGCGGGGACTCCGCTGCCTGCCCTCACCTCCCTCTGTGAGCATGTTGCCCACAAAGGCAGCCCCTTGGCTGATCTTGGTTTTGCTTTTAATACAAGTTTCACCTGTAGAGCAATATAATCTGACATCTGTACACACTACGGCATGCTCACCACCTCAAGTACCATTTGCAGCTGTCGGGATACAGATGAGAGCCTATGAGCTTGTTTCTGTTTTGTTTACTTTTCAGATTCCACATATTAGTAAAATCATACAATATGTCTTTCCCCAGCCCACTTATTTCACTTAGCATAATGCTTTCATGGTCCGTCCATGTCACAAATGGCAAATTTCTCTTTTTCATGGCTGAGTGGTATTATTCCATTTTATATACGTACCACACCATCTTTATCCACTCATCTATTGATGAACATTTAGGTTGCTTCCGTATCTTGACTATAAAGACAGAAATAGAGCTCTACAAAAATAGAGCTGTGATGAACACAGAGGGGCGTATGAATTTTTGAGTTACTGCTTCTGTTTTCTTCAGATAAATACCCAGGACCAGATTTTCTAGAATATATGGCAGCTCTGTTCTTAGTTTTTCTGAGGAACTTTCACGCTGTTCTCCACAGCAGTTGTGCCAATTCACATTCCCGTCAGCAGTGTAGCAGGGCTCCCTTCCCTCCACAGCCTCTCCAGCACTTGCTATCGCTTGCTGCTTTGATAGTAGCTCCCAGGCTGATTCTTGACTCCATTTGTGCAAGAACGTGGGGCACGCGGCAGGTAGCTGCCCCACCCCCTTCTCCCCGAGTCCTCCCCCCAGTCCGGCTACACCACCACCGTCTGCCCCTCTTCAGGGCACGCTGAGGGCCCCGTGGGGCACGGGCGCTGCGATGCCTGGCCCCACGGGGCCGGGGGAGCCACTGTGAGCCTAAGTGGCATTTCTGGGGCCGGTCTCTTTCTCCCACACCAGTCCTCTTTGGCCCTTAAGAGGCCCTGGCTGACTGGGTTGGGGGCCGCCTCTGTTTATGGGCGGGGTGCCCCCACCTCCTATGTCAGGCTCCCAGGGCACCTCCAACAGCTCCCAGCTGTAGGCAGCCAGGGGACAGTTTAGTGGTAGAGAAAGAGGAGATTCCGTTACTAGTGGTGACACTTTGCATGCCATATTCTGTGTGGTTTTTCTTAGAAAACAATGCAGCATTTCTCAGGGGCTGCCGGGTGCTGCCCTGGGCCAGGGCCGTGGGAGCATGCACACACGGACAGCCGCCCGGGCTGCCTGCGGCATAAACAAGGAGGAGGCGTGGACATACCGTGATCGTTCTCAGTGACCACCAAGCTGGCTCAGCCCCTGTGGATGGGGCCCCCTGAGCCCAGACTGCCCCAGGCCCGGGTCAGGTCCCCAGGACAGTGAGGGGGCCAGCGTGAGGCACAGGATCTCTGGAGGGAAAGGCCCTCCCGGATGGCCTGTGACCAGAGGATCTGGGCCCGTGACGGGGGCTCACAGAACCACTGAGCATTCGGGGTCACAGCCGCCCCAAGCCAGCCCTCACACCTGTGTCCACGGATCTGAGTCTCGGGTGCGGACCCTGGTGGCCACAACGCTGGGCTCCATGCTCTGCTTGGCAGGACTGTTTGGTGGGCAGGTGACCGCACCCATATCTGTGAGTGAGGGTGGCCCCATGGGCAACACAGCCACAAGCAAGCTCGCTGTGATTGAACCTGTGGACTACACCCGCAAGAACAGGATTCTGAAGGACATGACCAAATTTTCTTCCATTCAGAAGGGATGGAGTTTGCATTGGTACCAAAGGCACAGGCGAGCCCCCTGCCCTTAGCATGACCGAGGGGAACACGGTCACTCAGAAAGTTTTATGAGAAAAGCTGGGCATCTTCTCATGTGTTTAAGGGCAGCACACATCTCTAGCTCAGGTGAGCTCTTTTGCCCCCTTCTCTTATTGCCCTACTAGTCTTTTTTATTGATTTAGACAACAGAGAAACTATTCTTTGTTTCTGACGTGCCTTATAAATATTTTTGCCACTTACCATTATCTTCTGATTGGCTCACAGTGATGATTTAGGCCAATGCATCGTCTTCTTTGTTCTCGGGTGATTTCTTTCTAACATTGGGGCTCTTGGGTCTTGTGCTATGTCTAGGCCTTCCAGTGTTGCTCAGCTTCCAAGTGGCGTCCAGTTCTTTGCTGCATGGACTGCAGCACGCCAGGCTCCTCTGTCCTCCACTGTTTTCCAGAGTTTGCGCAGATTCCTGTCTGTTGGGTAGGTGATGCTATCTAACCATCCCATCCTCTGCTGCATTTGCCTTCACCCTTTCCCAGCATCAGGGTCTTTTCCAATGAGCCAGCTCTTCATGTCACATGGCCAAAGCACTGGTGCCTCAGCTTCAGCTTCAGTCCTTCCAATGCATATTCAGGATTGATTTGCTCTAGGACTGGTTTGATCTTGAAGTCCAAGGGATTCTCAAGAGTCTTCTCCAACACTACAGTTCAAAAGCATCAATTCTTTGGCACTCCGCCTTCTTTATGGTCCAAATCTCAAATCCATACATGACTACTGGAAAAACCATAGCTTTGACTATACAGATCTTTGTCGGCAAAGTGATGCCTCTGCTTTGTAATATGCTGTCTAGGTTTGTCAAAGCTTTTCTTCCAAGGAGCAAGTGTCTTTCATTTCGTGGCTGCAGTCATCGTCTGCAGTAATCTTGGAGCCCAAGAAAGAAAATATGTTACTGCTCCTGCTTTTCCCCTTCTCTTTGCCATGGAGTGAGGGGACCTGATGCCATGACCTTAAGGTTTTCGAATATTGAATTTCAAGTCAGTCTTTTCACTCTCCTCTTTCACCCGCATCAAGAGGGTCTTGAGTTCCTCTTCACTCTCTGACATTAGGGTGGTATCATCTGCATATTTGAGGTTGCTGATATTTCTCCCGGCAGTCTTAATTCCGGTTTGTGATTCATCCAGCCTGGCATTTCATGTGATGTACTCTGCATAGAAGTTAAATAAGCAGGGTGACAAACAGAGTGACAAGTACAGCCCTGTCGTGCTCCTTTCCCAAATTTGTACCAGTCCATTGTTCCATGGCCAGTTCTAACTGTTGCTTCTTGACCTGCATACAGGTTTCTCAGGAGGCAGGTAACGTGGTCTGGTATTCCCATCTCTTTCAGAATTTTCCAGTTTGTTGTGCTCACACTGTCAAAGGCTTTAGTGTACTCAGTGAACAAATAAACATTTTCCTGAAATTCCCTTGGTTTTCTATGATCCACCTGATGTTGGCAATTCAATCTCTGGTTCCTCTGCCTCTTCAAAATCCAGCTTGTACACCTGGAAGTTCTCAGTTCGTGTACTGCTGAAACCTAGCTTGAAGGGTTTTGAGCATTAACCTTGCTAGCATGTGGAATGAGTACAATTGTATAGTAGCTGGAACATTCCTTGGCATTGCCCTTCTTCGGGATTGGAATGAAAACTGACCTTTTCCAGTCCTATGGCTACGATGACATACTGAGCGCAGCACTTTAATAGCATCATCTTTTAGGATTTGAAATAGCTCAGCTGGAATTCTATCACCTCCACTAGCTTTGTTCACAGTGATGTTTCCTAAGGCCCACTTGACTTCACACTCCAGGATGTCTGACTCTGAGTGAGTGATCACACCATTGTGGTCATCCAGGTCATTGAGACTTTTTGTATGGTTCTGTGTATTCTTGCCACCTCTTCTTAGTATCTTCTCTTTCTTTTAGGTCCATACCATTTCTGTCCTTTCTTATGCCTATCGTTTCATGAAATGCTCCTTTGATACCTCCAATTTTCTTGAAGAGATCTCTAGTCTTTCCCATTCTATTGTTTTCCTCTATTTCTTTTCATCATGCCCTTAAGAAGGCTTTCTTATCTTTCCTTCCTGTTTTCTGGAACTCTGCATTCAGTTGAGCATGTCTTTCCCTTTCTCCCTTGCCTTTCACTTCTTTTCTCAGCTATTTGTAAAGCTTCCTCAGACAGCCACTTTGCCTTCTGGCGTTTCTTTTCCTTGGGATGGTTTTGGTCACCACCTCCTGTACAGTGTTATCAACCTCACCCATAGTTCTTCAGGCCCTCTGTCTTCCAGATCTAATCCCTAAAATTGATTGATCACCCCCACGGTATAATCATTAGAAAGGAGAGGGAAGTCAATCAGTCGTGTCTGACTCTTTCCAACCCCATGGACTGTAGCCTTCCAGGCTCCTCCATCCATGGAATTTTCCAGGCAAGAGCACTGGAGTGGGTTGCCATTTCCTCCTCCAGGGGATCTTCCTGACCCAGGGATCGAACCCAGGTCTCCCGCATTGCAGGCAGATGCTTTACTATCTGAGCCACCAGGGATGCCCTGGTGTAATCATTAAGGGTTTGATTTAGATCATACCTGAATGGGCTAGTGGTTTTCCCTATGTTCTTCAATTTAAGCCTGAATTTTGTAATAAGGAGCTCATGATCTGAACCACAGTCAGCTCCCAGTCTTGTTGTTGTTAACTGTAGAGAGCTTCTCCATCTTCAGCTGCAAAGAACATCATCAATCTGATATCGGTGTTGACCATCTAGTGACGTCATGTGTAGAGTTGTCTCTTGAGTTTGGAAAAGGGTGTTTGCTATGACTAGCATGTTCTCTTGACAAAACTCTGTTAGCCTTTGCCTTGCTTTATTTTGCACTCCAAGGCCAAACTTGCCTGTTCTGGGGGGTATCTCCTAACTTCCTATTTTTGCATTTCAATTCCTTATGATGAAAGGGGAATCTCTGTGTGTGTTTCAATTCTAGGTGTTATAGGTCTTCATAGAACTGTTCAGCTTCACATTCTTCAGCATCAGCAGTTGGGGCATAGACTTGGATTACTGTGATGCTGAATGGTTTGCCCTGGAAATGCTCTGAGAGGACCATTCTGTTGTTTTTGAGACTGCACCCGAGTACCGCATTTCAGACTCTTGTTGACTATGAGGTCTACTCCATTTCTTCTAAGGAATTCTTATCCACAGTAGTAGATATAATGGTATCTGAATTAAATCTGCCCATTCCTGTCCATTTTGTTCACTGATTCCTAAAATGTCAATGTTCAGTCTGGCCGTCTTCTACTTGCTGCTGCTGCTGCTGCTGCTAAGTCACTTCAGTCGTGTCCAACTCTGTACAACCCCGTAGACGGCAGCCCACCAGGCTCCTCTGTCCCTGGGATTCTCCAGGCAAGAACACTGGAGTGGGTTGCCATTTCCTTCTCTGCCATCTTTTGCTTCATCACATCCAATCTACCTTGATTCATGGCCCTAACATTCCAGATTCCTATGCAATAATGTTCTTTGCAGCACTGGACTTTCCTTTCACCACCGGATACATCCACAACTAAGCATTCTTTCCATTTTGGTCTGGCCACTTCATTCTTTCTGAAGCTGTTAATAAGTGCCCTCTGCTCTTCCCCAGAAGCATACTGGACTCTTTGCAACCCGGGGGCTCGTCTCCAGCGTCACGCCTTGCTGCCTTTTCATATTGCACGCGGGGTTCTCAAGGCAAGGATCCTGGCGCGCGCTGCCACTTCTCCCTCCAGTGGATGACGTTTTGTCTGAACTCTTCACTGTGACCTATCTGTCTTGAGTGGCCCTGCAAGGCATGGCTCAGAGCTTCACTGAGTCACATAAGCCCCTTTGCCACAAGGCTGTGATTAATGAAGGGGAGGCCTTCCATACTTCAGCAGAAAAAAATCCTCCGGTGGTGGTTTCTTTCTGTACATGTCTGTTTCTCTTTTGCATTTAGACTGTTGATCTGTTGATCTTTCTGGAATTCACTTTGATGAGGTATGGACCTAACTTTCAGTTTTCCGTGATGTTTGCCCACATGACATCATTACAGGAAAATCATGTTGCCCAACAATTCAAACACTTTTATCATAAATTACATGTATTGGGGTCTGTTTTTTTGGACTTCCTAATTATCCATTTGCCAGTAACAGAAGTTTAAAATATAACTTCATAATGTGTTTTAATATCTGATGGGACTAATTCCTCCATTATTTTTCTTTTAGGTTTGTCCTGCCTACTTTTATTTTTGCATACAAATTTAGATTTAACCTATCTAGTTAAAAAGGGTCAGCACTTCAGCTGGGAGCGCACGATGTGCACAGACTAACTTGCAGCGACTGGCCTCTCCACAGCATGCGCTCTAGCCCACTCATCTCTTCCTAACCACAGCATCAGACAGTTTATCTTTTTTTTTTTTTTTTTTTTGATGCTATGATAAAAGCAACCTTTTTTTTCTATCATAGTTCCTAGTGATTTCCAGACAGGAAGGCTGCTAATTACTTTGTCAAATTCTCTTTTATTTTGTACATTTTTTTCCCAGTTGCTTCTCTATGGTTTTCCAGATATCAAATGAAATAATATGTAAGAAATCACTTTATCTCATCCTTTCCCATTGTGGTACTTTGTTTCTCTCTTTTGACTAAACTGCAGGAGCTGGAGCCACCAGAACAGTGTGAAGGTGGCCGCCGGACTCTGTGGGCCTGTCCTCTTTCTGATATTAGGGGGGCTGTTTCCAGGGTCCCCAGGGTGCTCGCCTTCAGGGTGAGACAGTATTGATGAGACTGAAGGCGCACTCACCAGCCTCTGCTTTATTAGGAGCATTTTAAAAGGACAGAGTGTGTGTGGATTTCACTCAACATTTGTCAGCGTCTACAAAGATGTTGTTTTTATCTTTTGCTCCACTAAATGGTGATTTATATCTAAAGACCTAGTATTGACCCATTCCTACCTCACTGGGAGAAAATGCCTGGTCGCTCACTGGCATGTAATCCTCTTAACATACTGCTGGACTCTGCTCTCTGACCGTCCATTTGGGGTCTTCGCGCTGCTACTCATGCATCAGATTAGCTGGCAGCTTCCCTCTCGTTGGTCTCTTTGGTGTCAACGCTGTGTCTGCTTTCTTCCTGTGTCTGCGATGGCTTAAACACTGCTGGAACAGACGGGCAAGCGGCACAGTGGGAGTTAGCCTTTCCCACCCTGTACCCAAGTAATCTGGAAATGGGTCTTCTATGTGCAGCTTTTAGACATTAGAAGGTATACAAGCTATGACAAAGAAATTTCTATTTTTAAAAGCAGGTGAGATAATAAAGTCTAAATAGGAATTTTGCTTTTGGTAAAATTTCACGTTTGACTTGCTCATAAGGCCATTTGGTATCTAGCAATACTTGTTGGTTAATTTGAAAGCTGAAGGCCAGATTTTAATTCTATTTAAATAACACTATGCTCTCAAGCTGCAATGGTGAATGGCCAAGAAAAACATAATTTATAAGCAGCCAAGCACCTGCTTTCCTGTGTCCAGAAAGCAGCGGGGCTTGCCTGCTGCCACAAGCCGGGCAGTTGCTGCGGGCTGCGGGGAAGTCAAGTGACCGGAGGCTGAAGGGAGGCAGCTGGGGGCCGGGTCAGAGCATGGCTGGTGAGCCCTGGGCAGCGTGATGGGGAGGCCAGGCTGAGGAAGCGGCCAAGGACTGAGACCCCGCAGTGACCGAGCCCCTGGGTCTCAGAGGATGCCACATCCTAGAGCCACGAGTGAAACTTTACAGCAGATTCTGTGCAACTCTGGGGGCCCTGCCCCCAGCTACTGGTGCACACCAGACAGCCCAGGGCTCAATGCTGGGCAGGCACTTTGGGAGGGGCTTGGGGATGAGGCTGGCCATGAGATCACTCATCCCACAGGTGGCTTCTCCTTAGCCTGCGTGGACTCTCTTGGGGGCCTTGACTTCCCAGTGACCCACGAGATGCCCCAGGTCTTGCCTAGGCATCCACTCCTGCTCACAACAGATCCGGCCACACAAAGCTCTAAAGGGCCCCAGAAATCCCAGGGTGGACCTCGTGCAGCCCTTCTGCCTGGTCCTGGCTCTGAGTGGTTCCACCAACACAGAGGATATGAGGGAGGGGCTGCCACGCTCTGCCCTCTTCTGATAAGCCTGGGGGTGGGCTCCACATGCAGGTCTGAGCAGGGCCAGTGGCAGCACCTCGGCCACACACACCTGCCCTGATGGACACAAGCAGCTGGAGGCCAGAGCTGGTCCCCAAAGAGAGCCAGGGGAAAAAGCAATCGACTCGGTGTCCTTCAGTTCTCAGGGCTCAAAAAGTAAAGTAACTGTAAGCAGACAGGGTGGGCTTCCCAGGTGGCACTGCTGGCAAAGAGCCCTCTTGATAATGCAGGCAGATGTGAGAGATGCGGGTCCAATCCATGGGTGGGGTAGATCCCCTGGAGAAGTAAATGGCAACCCAGTCCAGTATTCTTGCCTGGAGAATCACATGGACAGAAGAGCCTGGTGGGCTACAGTCCATGGGGTCACTAAGAGTCAGACACGACTGAAATGATTTATAAGGCAGGGGTCCCAGGAGAAAAGAACCAGGCATGGCTTTCTCACATAAGCCATTTTTGGCCCAAATCTTTGTGATCTGAGCCTGGACACAGTGCCTGCCTTCTAACAGGTCTCAGTATTTAATGATATTCATGAAGGTGGGGGAACGTAGGAACAAAGGAAAGCAGCCAAGCAGCAGCAGTTCAGTGGTAGAGCAGTCCACTCCTCCTGCGAGGCGTAAGGGCCAACCTGACGCAGGCTCTGGACTGCTTTGCAGGGACTGAGCCCCGCCCCGGGCACTGAGGGGCGATGCTGACCTCCCGACCCCAGTTGGCTGAAGCCCAGCCTCTGTCCAGCCTCATCCCAGGGCTGTGCTGGACTCTCCTCTGCTCAAGTCACATCACAGAGGTGCATGGGCACTTAGCTTAAAGCTCCCGATTCTGCTACTGTGGGAAGGATCCCTGGTGTTCTCCTGACTTGTTGCAAGTAAGAAATCCTTCTTTCCCTTCTGACACGATGCTCACCAGGAAAGGAGCCCAGTTTGGGGGGCTTAACAGAGGTCTAGTTTTGCCTCAGATACCTGCTTCCCGCTGGGGGCTCTCGTCCTGGCCCCGACACCTGGGTGGAGGAGGACCGAGCCTCCTGTGGGGGTTGGGACGCCCGCACTATCTTCAGCAGGGTCTCAGTCCCACCTGAAAGCACCGACTCTCTTGGAAGCACCGCAGCTGTGCCCCCAGGGAACCTCCCCTGGCGGGACGTGGCCCCCCCACCCCCCGACAGGGCCTATAACGGCTGACGAAGCCCACCCATTTGTTCCATTAAACCAGCTCCCTTAACTGCACGGGTGGCAGACGTTCCCTGGCCGAAGGGCAGTGTCCTGGCAGCTGGCGCTCTCCTGCGGGCAGAGACGCACCCTCAGACACCAGCCTGAAATCTGGGGAGCGGTCCACTCTGGAGTCACCTGCCAGGTGCCAGGGGAACAGAAACTCGCCGCCACCCAGCTCTCAGGTTCGTTAACTCCCAACTGTAGCTGCTCTGCACGGGGCGGGGGTGGGGGGGTAGGCCAGGCCAGAGGCGGGGGGAGCACTGAGGGAGGGGCCGAAGGCCGGGAGGCAGCCTGACCCCTCCCAGCCCCATTCCAGAGCGCAGATAAAAGTGAAACCTGAGCCGGGAGTGTTTGTGTTGCCGCCGCCAATCAAGGCCTCTGTCGTCATGGTAACAGGGACACTTCGGCAGCTCGAGCAGATGGTCAGTGAGCAACAGGCAGCATATGCTCCGCCAGCCCAGCCACGGCACAGATGGGGGCGACCGGACGCCTCCTCCTCTGCTCCCCGTCACGGGGATTAGCGCCGTGCGCAGCTGGGCCTCAGTTAGCAGAGCCCGCCGCAGGGACGGGCAGGGCCCAGGGCCTCGCTGATAGTCCTGGCCCTCCTGGGCTGGTTCCTGCGGCCTTGACGGGAGCAGCGCACTTCCCTTCGGGATGGATTAAACACCTCTTGAAGCATTTCCAGGGCGGCGGTGGGGCAGAGACAGGTCCTTGTGTGGACGTTTTAAACTCAAGGTTGGGACGCACGTGGTCAGCCACTTGGCCACTAGCTAGCGTGTGCTCCTGTGAGATTCTGTGTCTTCTGCTGTTTGTAAACATTCACTGCATTTGGTTATTAAGCCTCCTTTCTGGGAGGTTTAAGTTTCAGCCTCCACTCTGGCCTACAGAACACCCGTGTGGGGAGAAGGGGCCTCAGAATGGCTGGTGATGACTGGCAGCGTTACGGCAATTGCCCTTCAGGGCGCACTGGCTACACCCAGACACTGGAGATGCCTCGGGCCACCTGAGGCAGAGGCGAAGCTGGGATGGCCATGTGGGCCCCAGGGCTTAGGGTGACGGGGTACGTCCTCCCGGACAGCCCCCGAGGGCCTCTCCACTAGGCCTGAGCAGTGGTCACGCTGTCACCTGGCCCCGGGTCTCGTCTCCTGCAGCCCCTGAGCGGGGCACAGGAGTTGCTCATCTGCTGTTGTTGGAGTTTGACCCTGCGACCCCACGGACTGCAGCCTGTCAGGTTTCTCTGTCCATGAGATTCTTCCAGCAAGAACACTGGAGTGGGCTGCCATTTCCTTCTCCAGGGATCAAACCCACGTCTCCTACAGTGGCAGGCGTTATGAGTGAGTGAACAAGTGACCATCCTCAGGGTTCCTAAAGCTAAGCTTCAGGTAAAATTCGTGCAGATGATACTGAATTGGAAATGACTATCGCCAAGAGAGATGTTCTGTGACTGAAGTAAAAGTTCTGGAAAGCAGCCATAACTCATGCATCCTGGCCACCACGGTGAGCCCACCGGGACTGGGACCCTGCATGGGCCAGAGGCAGGGGAAGAACAGCTGTCAGAAGGCCTGAGAGCCGCCAGCTAGAAAAACAAACAGTAACATTTATTACAGGTAAAGAGGAGGCTTGTGTAATCCCCGCGGAGAGGGAGACTCAAAGAGACAGAGACAGGAGGCAGGAGGGAGCTGAACACCCACCAGGCAATCAGGGAGGGTCCATCAACACGTGCTTGTAATACGCCTCAGTGTCAGTGATTTCAGTAAACTCCATCACAGTTACTGAAGCTTGACTTTAAAGCATGCTATAAGCTACTATATACTGGACAATAAACAAGATCCTTCTTATAGCACAGTGAACTATATTCAATATCCTGTGGTAAAGCATAATGGAGAATGTGAAAAAATGCATAGAGACATGTTAACAGTCACTTTGCTCTACACCAGAGACTCACAACTCTGTAAACATCAACTACACTTAGAAAAAAAAAAGCATGTGTTGCTTTCTTACTGGTTTTAGATGGCTATTAGTCTTTGCAAAAAAAAAAAAAAGAACCCACAGAAGTTTACTGTATCCATCCCTAGTAAAAATGATGCAAATAAAATGCTTTGAACTCAGCAGCATGTGGGAGGAAGCAGTCTTGGTGCGGCCGGCACTGGGGCGGAGGCGGACTATTTTCCAGCTGCCGCAGGCCCGTGTGGAGGGGCGCGTGTGGGCCCGTGTGGAGGGGCGCGTGTGGGCCCCGTGTGGAGGGGGCGTGTGGAAGCGTGCGGGGCCTGTGTGGAGGGGCCTGTGTGGGGGGGCGCATGTGGAGGTGTGCGGGGGCCCTCCACAACCAGACAGAATGCCTGCCTGAGGGCACGCTCTCCAAGCAGAAGTGAGGCCCGTGCAGGGCAGCCAAACCAGAAGGATCTAAGGGCTGGGCTGTCATAGCTGATCTGCTTTTTTATCAACAAACTTAGCTGTATAAAAGTCTGAAGTCAGAGTGGTTCTGAATCAGCTGCCCTGGATCTCTCACGTAACCTGACCCATTTCACAGCCCATTGAAGGTCCCTGAGCTTGGGCTGCATTTGCTCCACCTCGACGTGACCACAAGACAGAGGAAACCGTGGCACAGGACAGTCACCTTCTGAGACCAGACCAGAGTTCGCGTCCCACTCCCTCCCTTGGCTCCTGTGGCTGAGGTCGCTGCTGGCGAGGCTTCAGGATGCCTTCTCTCTCCTCCGCAGCGAGCTGCTTGCTCCTCCCTTGCCCTCAGTTCTGATGCTTTCAGTCCACAGAAGTCAGGCTGCAGGGGCTCTGACTCCAGGCCATGGGATGGACTCACGTGGCGTGGGCATGTTGGGGCCGCAGGCAAAGAGCCAACCCCACACAGTGGCCCCACAGCAGCACTCGGCCTCTGCAGATACGGCCTCTGGCAGAGCCACCAACTCCTATAGGCCCTGCCGAGTCTGCCCGGTGGCTGACAAGCCTCAAGTGCAGAGGGGACGCATGGCCCCAGGCCAGGCTCAGAGGCAAGTCCCCTGGAAACTCCTGGTGGCCCCAGCACCTGCAGGGCAAGCAGAGATAAAACCTGACCCCAGCGGCCCCACCTCAAGGGGCTCCAACACCTTTGCTTCTCAGACAGCGTTTCTAAGACTCAGCTCTCCTGAGAAACTCTAAACATCTAGGGAGACCAGGTCTCAAGCGTCAGGGCTCCAAGGCCAGGTGTCAGCAGCCACCCTTCCCAAAGGTACCCCGGAAGCAGAACACACCGCATGTTCCTCTGTTCCACTTACTCTGAACACGTCCTGAGCCCCAAGTTGGACACTCCCTTCCCTTAGACTACCTGGCTCAGAAGCAGCTTTGCACAGACAGGAGGAGAGTCGAGTCTTACCTGGACCCGGGGGACAGAGTCTCCCACACAGGTGTCATGTCGGCATGTCTGCCCACAGAATGGCTGCACCGTGCACGTGCCCCCCCCGCCCGGGCGCGGTGGCCCTGCGCCCTGGGGCCCAGCCCCTCCGTCCGGCCTCCCCCAGGCTGCCCTGCCTGAGCTTTGGGACCTTTCGTTACAGCTTATACCCTAACTCTCTCCACATCCCATCTCTAGAGGTGCTCAAGTTGTTGTTTCAGGAAAGCAATACAAAGACAGTTTTGTTGCCAACAACGAAATTTGAGATTTCAGGCAAAAATCAGAGTTCGGAGTCCTGTGAGAGCCACAGCTGCTGGAGGCTGTCCACACAGAAGAGACCTCCAGGGGGCTGCTGACAGCGCGGCTGGCGTCTCGTGAGGGAGCGCGCTGGTGTTCAGAGCTGCAGGGCTCAGCAAGCCGTTTTCTACATGACCAAGCAGGTCACACCCCTGTGCACCCAGAGGGCAGGGTAGACCTGCGGCTATCGCACACACTCGCCGAGGCCACTGAGGGGGTTCGGCTCCATGGCAGCTGCCTTCAGAGAATTCCCACCTGCAGAGTTCGGGGTCGTTTCCAGGAAGAGTGTCCACACGTCTCTGAAGAGGCCACGAGGGCCACCTGCCCTGAGCCACAGCCCTGTGGCTGGCCCTCCCCTCAGAGAGCAGCGCGCTCCTGCAGACGGGTGGCCATCTTTCCTAAACCCGGACACTAAGTGCGTCTGCAAAAGAGCAACTGCTGCTCTTCTAACTTTGGGGGCAATGCAGGGGCTCCACTGGGGAAAAAAAATGTTCTCATGTAGTTGGTGTATTGTTATTTTTAAATGAATTAATAAATACGCATTTAAACTTTTACCATTTTAAATTTCTAATACAGTAACTGAGAGTCCTCCACAGTTTCCAGATGTAAAGGGGCCCAAGACCAGCAAGAAGAACTGTCCCTAAGGAGATGAGAGGCATGTTTTCCATGATCTTCATGCACTTGCTGGGATCCAGCAAACCTGGGAGCCCACCGCGATGACAGCTGCTACTCCGTGTATGAGAAAGCTGTCAGTATCCGAACATAAGGACACTCCTGACACCTGTCCACACAAGCTCAGAAATACTGACAGCCAGCTCTTTATAATGTGCTGTGAGCACGTTCATGAGAGTCAAAGACTGAACCTCACTACACAACAGCCTGGATAAAAACAACTTTAAATCAGCTTTAAGACTTGGAAAGGTCCAATTTTCAGAAGGAAGTATGCTGAAACCTAGAATATCAGAAAAGAGCAAAGAAGAGAAGGATTTCTGAGGGGTGAAAAAGGGTGTGACTGGGGAAGACTTTTCAGGATGAAATAAAATTCTGTAACCTTAAGTTGGTGATTGTCCTTAGGGCGTAAAAATGCTGCTGAGTCACAGCCCCTTCAGCAATGCAGCGCTGTCTTCTCAGAGGCAGCTTGTTTCGCGGCTAACTCCAAAGCGTCTAAACAATTCCCTTCTTTGGAGGCGAACGTGCACTCCCTCCCCTGAGCACACGTGACCTGTCCCCACGCTGCACCGGGGACAGGAAGGTTGGGGTCACACCAGACGCAGTTCAGTGGCTCAGACTGTCTCAATATCTCTTCACAATTGCAAGGCTTTTATCTTCATTTGGATCTGAAGTTAAGGGCTGTGGCTTGACTCAATAGACAGATTGGTGGCCTAAATTAATCAAATTATCTGCTTTTCCTGTATTTTAACAACTACACAGATCAGAAAAGGAGTATATGTCATGCCATTTTACACAAACATGAGTCAGCTGCTAACACAGAGGGCTGATAGGATGAATCAAACCAAGAAACGGGTCTTGGACAGTGTTTCACTCTCGATGCTCGATGTGCCTCAAAGAGCTCAGGTTTAGAAGACAACAGCCAGTGAGAAAGCCTATGGCAAACCTTACTGGACTGAGTTTTACTAAATTCAGTGGATCTAGTGGAGACCAGGGCCTGCGTGTGAGGCTGCGGCCTGGGGCCCACCCCCTTCCCCTCACGCCCCTTGCCTCCAGCTCCCATCTCCAGGCAGAGGTGGGCTCCAAGCTGCTGTCCGCGGAAGTTGGTGGTCAGCACTGGCACGTGGGGCCCTCGTGGCCACCCTGCGTCTGGCGGGCCTGTGACCTAGATCTCCAGGAGAGAAGCTTTCCAGGAACCATGAACATGGAGAGCAATCTGGTAGGCAGGGGTGGCTGCTTCTCCTTTTTAGAATAGATGACTTGCCCAACAGAGAAGGCTCAAGGTAATTTTTTCATCTAACCTCTAATAAAGCTGGTTTTCGCTATCTGCTTTCTCACTGAGAACTATACACGTCCTGCAGACCAGGACTGTTTCCACAGGAGGCAGGCTTAGCTGGAAGCTGCTTGGCCTGGCCTGGGCCCTGGAGACAAGGCACGAATCACCGTCTGGAGCGTCACCAGAAACTGAGTGTCACTTTTCTGAGGCAGGGCCTCCTCGTGCAGGTGGCTCACGTGGGGGAACGTTGCCACTAGGCTGTGTCACCTTCGTGTGATGGGACCAACTCTGCAGAGCCAGGCTCCAGCCCTTAATGCTTGCCAAAGGGCTCCTGGAACGTTTGGGAGACGAAGCCATGGAAGAAAAAAATGAGTCAGCTTTTGCCAGAATAACAAGGAGGCAGCCAGCTTGGCTGTGGGTCCTGTTGGCATCAAACAGGAAGAGGTCACTGCCGGGCCCCCGAACACACCTGGCGGGCAGGCCGGGTCCCCTCTGCCCACACGGAGCTGCAGCTTTCCCAGGGATGCAGTTCCTCGTCTGACATCACAGTCGGCATGGCCTTGAGCCTGCTTGTCCCCAAGCCAGCGGGATGGGTTGAGTAAGGAATCCACCTGGCACCAAGCCACGCTGACACTGAAGACCTGGTGAGGATGCCTGGCCACCTGCACGTTGCCTGCTGAAGCTTCGGCACCACAGACAAAACACAGACTCGCCTCACATGTGCTTTGTTTTCCTTTTGCAATTTTCTTTTCTTTCTTTTCTTTTTTCTGTGAACCAGGAAATATTGGTTCCTACTTATTTTTCTTCCTAAGTAGTGACAGAGGCCTGGAAGAGCTTTAAACAAGAAGTTCAAAGAATGGGAAAAAAATGAACATAACCAAGTTTTGGTTCTGAAACCTGAAATCAGATTTATTAAATAATGAGTACTTTGGGTTTCTCTGGTGGCTCAGCAGTGAAAGAATCCACCTGCAATGCAGGAGGTGAAGAGACGTGGTTGGATTCTGGGGTCGGGAAGATCCCCTGGAAGAGGAAATGGCAACCCACTCCAGTATTCTTGCCTGGAGAATCCCATGGACAGGGAGGCCTAGCGGGTTACATGGGGTCACAAAGAATCAAGACACGACTGAGGGACACCACCACGATGAGTACTTTAGAAATACACACTTACTGAGACAGACACAGCGTCCCCGCCCCTTGGGTTCCACATGCACCTGCTGCAGGGCTCCAGCAGGAGCCCTTCTGAAACCCAGGCCCCAAAAACTCCAGTTCAAGGAGGCAGCGGCGAGGCTGCAGCCCTGGTGCTGAGGGGACGAACTGAGGATGGCCCCGCACCCCAGCCACAAGGTGCGCAGCCTCAGAGCGGTGTTGGGGGCCAGTGTGAGGAACTCCGCCCATGGCAAAGGTCATGAGGAAAAAGAAGCTTGGCATATGCAAAGGCGTGATCAAGCCTCAGGAGATCCCCCTGTTCCCGAGCATCTACCCCAAAACCAGAGTACTTTACGGGGAGCTCTCCCCCATAACCATTTCTCTCGGAGAAGGAGTTAACTTGCAGCCCCAGTTAATAAAAATTCCTGGGTGTGACAAGAGTGTTTCAGCTTACAAACTCTGAAGGTTCTCTAGCCTGCCTGATCAGGTTGTCCAGCCGCATGTGATTGTTTACAGCCTCCCAGCTGTGAGAGGCATGGGATGCTTTAAAACTTTCTAAACACAGACTCTTTTGAGAAGTTAGAAGATCATTAGTATAGTGTTAGTGGGTTGATTAGGAATTATATTGGTGAAGGGTTTTTTCATTTGTCATGCCAATAATTACTGCTAATTCCCTGCCCTGGGTGGGACAAGGGTGGCTCAGGTCAAACCTCTCTGCTGACAGACTAGCTTGTGTGACAACCTCTCAACCATAAACAGCACAGAGAGTTTGGAGTATTAGCATAGGGCTTTTCTCATTTGATTGCCGCCAGGCTTTCATATCCTTAGGCACCTGAGAATATATTAATCAATGTATTTGGAATATGGAAAAGGAAATATAGTAGTTTTTGATGTTAGCAATACTATACTTTTTGAGTTAATGAATTTTCTTTTGTTATAGACTACTGTACTTTGTTATAAATCACTGTGTCCTTGCTATGCAAAACTGTAACCTTATCACTATCTTAAGACTAAATAGATTGTAAAGGGAACACTGGTGAAGGATTTTCATTTGTTGGACTGATGTTTGCTGCTAAATCTCCATATTCCCTGCCCTTATAATAAATATAACTAGCATATAGGAGAAATAAGTATTAACCTTTAAGACTAATCATGTTAAACCTTAGGTTAAGTAAATTCCTTTCTTGACTGTAACTCACTACATCCTCACCCTATAGGAATGCAACTTTATTTGGAGGATGGTGCCTTGGAAAAATAAGCTTTCTGGTTAACTGACCAGTATCAGAAAGGGCCATAAAATGTCAGCGGACCTCATGGTCAGAAGATGATGTAAAAACTCATAAGACCTTTGTATGATTTTATATGAAACACCTGATTGTGACAAGGGTCAGGTCTGCTGACCCCCACGTGACTCTGTATTCATCCCTATGTGTAACAAAAGGTATATAAACAAACCTAAAAATAAAGAAATCGGATCAGTTCCGGAAAGACTGATTCCCTCATGTCATTCTTCTCTGCTCCCCAATTTTCTGGCTGAATTCCCATCTGGAGCGTGGGTGCCCGCCATTCAGATGGTGCAAATTCCTTGTCTGGCTCTGGAATTTTATTGGTATCCCACGTAAGCCAAGTTATTCAGCCCCTTTCTCTCTCTCTCTTACTATTTTCTGGCCGAATTCCCATCTGGTGCATAGGACCCACCAAGCCTACTAATTCTGCCTGGGCTTCTAAGATCGGACCGGGGTGGTGGGGGGGTGGCGGGCCTCAGTGCCTCCTCTCCTTCAGGAGAACAGGAAGATGCCTGCAGCCTTCGTAGGTGGTGATTGGTACCCTGTGTCAACCAAGTTATTTGGTCTCTTTTTCTCTGCTAAAATCTTAGTCCCTCTCTATCTGTAATTAAATAAGTTTTTCTAGGACGCTTATTCCGTCTCCACCTTCGAATTACCCTGGATCCACCGGGGCTGGACCCTGGTAGGGCGGGGCCAGCCCAGCCCCTGTCCGGGTACTATGGCCAAGCCTTGCTCCCTGCAAGGCCGTGATGCCCCAGTGCAGCCCCTGCATGGGGCCGACCATGCCATCCCATCAAAGCTCACCTCTGAGCACGGTCACAGGGAGCTGCTAAGGTCGTGACACTGCCTGCTTTGCAGTTTAGTTTCCTTCCACACACAGGACGCCTTAGACAGAAAGCTGTATGAAGAAAGAGCTGCTGAGCTTAAGGAGTCTAATGTGTGTCTGCAAGTATTCAAATAACGTTAGAACAATAAATTGGCACAGGAAATCACCTTTTTCCGCTTAAGAGGCAGGTGTTGACTGGACTGCCTGGATCACAAGCCAAGTGAGCCTCCCTGGCACCTGCATTTTCTGGGGCTGCTGGCCCTTCCTGCCAGGACCTGATGGCTTCCTAAGCGGAAGGGCCTGGGGGGTGCAGGAGGTGGGTGGGGCAGGAGGGTGAGTAAGCTGCAGCTCCTCCTTGGGGGAGCATCACACCCGAGGGTGTGAGCTGCGCGAGTCTGCGTGTGCTGTGCACATCTGTGTGTCTGCACATGGCTGCACGTGTGTGCTTCACGTGTCTGTGCATGTGTCCCTGTGTGTGCTGTAGGTATGCATCTGCTAGGCACATCTCCATGTGTGCTGGTCTGTACACATGCTATGCATGTGTCTGCACGTCTGCGTGTGCTACAGATCTGTGCATGTGGTATGCAGGTGTCTGTGTGTACTGCACACATCTGTGCATGTGCTGTGCATGTGTCTGCGTGTCCAGGTGGACAGACGCACACCCGCACCCTCCTACTCTGCATCTTCCCTGACATCACTCTCCTCCCATGAACTGTGGAATGTAGTACTTTCATCATTTCTAAGTCATTTTGATTTTTATTTCAATAAAAACGTACTTGCCCTGTGAAGGGCCTGTGTGTACAGAATGTACAGCAAGCAGAGCCGTCACCTGTGCCTGGGATCAGGGAGCACAGGGAGCTGAGCAGAGAGGCCTGGGAGACCACGTGGCTGGTAGGGCCCGGGGCCAAATTCCTTGAGGCCGGTGAGCTCTGAGTGCACAGCAGGGCTGGCGAAGGCCACAGGAAAGGAGTGTGAGGGACCAGCATCAGGCTGCTGGAGGGATTCTCGAGTCAAGGCTGTTCAAATCATCCCAAGAGGCGTGCTGGGAAGACTGAGCCAGGAGCCCCCATCTGGAGAATCTAAAGGACAGCAGGAAGCGTGGTGGTGGGTAGATGGCACGAGAGCTGAAGGTCATGGTTTTTATGGGGGGCGGGGGGAACACTCTGTTCAGGAGACAATTTCCACAAATGGTCACAGCAATACTCCTGTCTCCTATGCTCTTCCAGAACCCCACTCCTTTCCCACTGAGAGGAAAGTCTACTTCATCTCCACCTGAAGCTGGACGCCTTCCTGGCTACCTTATGACAGAATATGGCAGAAAAGCATGGCTTACTGGTGATGTGGCTTCTGCCTGGCTCTTTAGCTCGAGGGGCACTTACCTTGGTATCCAGGTGCCATGCTGCAGAGAGGCCCAAACAAGCCCCTGCTTGTGCACATGTCTGTGTGCTGTATGTGCCGTGTGCTGCGCGTGTGCTGCCGGGTGTGCCGTGCACATGTCTGTGTGCTGTATGTGCTGTGTGCTGCCTGTGTGCTGTGTGTGTGCTGCCGGTGTGCCGTGCACGTGTCTGTGTGTGCTTATATGTCTGTATGTGTGCCATGCACGTGTCTGCATGCTGAACCATCACTTCACATAGTTATCATTTCTGTGTGTGTGTGTTGGGGGCGGGGAGTGAGAACATTCTATTAGCAAATTTCAAGTATATATTATATTATTATCAACACAGTTGCCATGCTACACATCACATCCCAGGAACTCATTCACCTCATAACTGAACGTTTGTTCATTTTGACACATATCTTCCCCTTTCCCCAACCTTCCAGCCCCTGCAACCACCACTCTATTCTCTTTACAAGTTCAACTTTTTTAGATTCTACATGTAAGTGGTATCATTTGGTATTTGTCTTTTTGTGTTTGGCTTATTTCACTTAGCATAATGACCTACAAGTTTATCAACACTGCCGCAAATAAAATTTTCTTAAAAAAAAAAACTGGATAATATTCCTTTCATATATATACACCATAATTTCTTTATTCATTCATCAAATGAGTGAATAAAGGCGATTAGGTCATTTCCATAGCCTAGTTCTTGTGAACAGTGTGGAAATGAGCACTGGAATGCAGATGTCTCTTTGCGATACTGATTTAGTTTCCTTTGGATATGAATAGCAGAATTGGGACTGCTGGATCATACGGTCGCTCTATTTTTAGTTTTTGAGGACGCCTCTATACTGTTTTCTACAGTAGCTGTGCCATTTTACATTCGCAACAGTATGCAAGGGTCCCTTTCTCTCTACATCCTCACTGGCCTTTGTCGTCTCATCTTTTTGATGAGAGCCATTCCACCAGCTTTAAGGTGACATCTCCTGTGGATTTGCTCTGCATTTTCCTGACATCAGTAATACTGAACATCGTCTCATATACCTGCTGTCCATCTGTATGTCTTTTGATAACAGTCTATTCAATTCCTTCGTCCATTTTTCCAACTGTCTGCTGTCTTGCTAGTGAGCTACGAGTCCCTCCTATATTCTGGACACCACTCCTCTTCTAGGCATGGCTTGCGGGTGCTCTAAGCTGTTCTGGAGGCTGCTTCCACTTCTCCCATCACCCCTTCTGCTTCAGCCCGATGTGCTTCCACTTGCTTATTTTTACTTTTGCTGCCTGTGCTTTTTGATGTCATATCCAAAAGAAAAAAATTACTGCCAAGATGAATGTCAAGGTTATTACCTACATTTTCTTCTAAGAATTTCAAAAATTTAGGTTAAGTCTTTAATCCATTTTGAATTGACTTTTGTGTATGCTATAAGGGTTCAACTTCATTGCTATGTGACTATCCAGTTCTCCCAACATCATTTATTGATGAGACTTCCTGGAGACCTCGTGGAAGATTAGTTGATCATGTATGAGGGTTCATTTGGGGGCTTTTTATTCTGTTCTACTGATCTATTTGTCAGCTTTTGGTTACTTTACTGTGTAATATAGTTTGAATCAGGAAATGTGACCCTCCAAGCGTTATTCTCATTTCTCAATATTGCTTTGGCTATTTGGGGCATTTTGTGTTTCCATGCAAATTTTAGGATTGTTTGTTCTACTTCTGTAAAATGCCAGTGGAATTTTGGTAGAGACTGTATTGAGTTTGTAAATCACCCAGGGAAGAATGGGCATTCTGACACTATTAGTTCCTCTAACACATGAACATGGGCCATCTTCCATTTGTCTGCGTCCTCTCCAATTGCTTTCATCACTGTTTGCAAGTTTCAGTGAACAGATCTGCTACCTCTTGGTTAGACTTACTTCTAAGCACTTCATTTTTTTGATGCTATTGTAAGTGGAATTGTTTTCTTCTTTCTTTGATACTCCACTGTTGTTGTTCAGTTGATGAGTTGTGTCCAGCTCTTTGCAACCCCATGGACTGCAGCACATCAGGCTCCTCTGTCCTCCTCCACTATCTCCCAGAGTTTGCACAAATTTGCTCGTTGAGTCACTGATGTTATCAACCATTTTATTCTCTGCTGCCCCTTCTCCTTTTGTCTTCAGTCTTTCCAATCATGAGGGTCTTTTCCAATAAGTCAGTTCTTCACATCAGGTGGCCAAAGTATTGAAGCTTCAGCTCCAGCATCAGTCCTTCCAATGAATATTCAGGGCTGATTTCCTTTAGGATGGACTGGTTTGATCTCCATGCAGTCCGAAATACTCTTTCAGCTCTTCTCCAGCACCACGATTTGAAAGCATCAATTACTTGGCACTCAGCGTTCTTTATGGTCCGACTCTTGTCAGTGTACAGACGTCCAGCTGTTTCTGCATGCTGATTTTATGTCCTACAGTAATCTACTAGTTCTAACACTTCTTTGGTGGAGTCTTTAAGGTCTTCTCTATATGAGATCATGACATCTGCAAACAGGCTTTACTTCTTCCTTTCCAGCGCAGATGTCTTTTCTTTCTTCTTCTTGCCTAGCTACTCTGGCTAGAAAGTGCTGTGTTGCAGAGAAATAGTGACAGTGGGCACCCTTGTCACATTCCTGGTCTTAGAGGAAAAGCCTTCAACCATTCACCATTATGTATGATGTTAGCTGCGGCCTTTATTATGTTGAGGTACATTCTTTTTATCATAAAAGGATGTTAAAATGGATACATATAAATATAAAAGTATAAATGTAAATATATAAGGAAAATATTAAAACAAAAATAAGTTAAAACTAAAATATTAAAACTAAAGAGAGAGACAGATAGCAATGTAATAATATCATAACATTAGTACTGACAATAAAAATTGCTTTTAACAATGGGTAGTAGAATCATCCTAAAAGAAAATCAATTAACACTGAACTTGAACTGTTTTATATCAAGTGGGCTTAACAGACATATGTAGCACATTTCCATCCAATAGCAGAATATACAGTCTTCTTAGGTAAAAACAACATAATATTCTCTAGGACTGATATGTTAGTCCACAAAACAAATCTTAAAAATTTAAGGCTAATGTTACATTAAGTGTATTTTCTGATAACAATGGTTGTTGTTGCTCAGTCACTAAATCATGTCTGACTCTTCGTAATTCCATGGACTATAGCACACCAGGCTTCCTTATCCCTCACTAGCTCCTGGAATTTGCCCAAGGATAACAATGCTATGAAACTAGAAATCAATAAGAGGAGGAAAACTGGAAAATTCACAAATCTGTGGAAATTAACACATTCTTGACCAAGCAATAAGTCAAGGAAGAAATCAAAAGGAAAATCACAATGTATCTTCAGGCAAGCAAAAATGGAAATACAACATACAAAAACTTAATGCAATAAAAGCAGTTCCAAGAGTGAAGTTTATAGCAATAAATCCGTATATTAAAAAGAAAGATCTCAAAGCATGGAACGTTACATTTGAAAGAACTAGGCAAAGAACATACTAAGTCCAAAGGCAGCAGAGAGTGTGTGCGTGTACTGCTTCAGTCTTGTCTGACTCTGTGCAACCCCGTGGACTGTAGCCTGCCAGGCTCCTCTGTCTACGGGATTCTCTAGGACGATACCAGAGTGGGTTGCCATGTCCTCCTCCAGGGGATCTTCCAGACCCAGCGATCGAACGCACATCTCTTATGTCCCCTGCATTGGCAGGCCGGTTCTTTAACACTAGCACCACCTGGGAAGCCCCACCTTACCAAGACTGAATTACAATGAGACAGACAATCAGAACAGACCAATGAGTCAGTAACTAAAAACATTCCAACAAAAGCTCAGGACCAGATGGCCTCACTGGTGAATTCTATTAAACATTTTTTAAAAAGAATTAATGTTAATCCTTCTTAGACTTTTTCAAAAAACTGAAGGGAAAGGAATACTTCCAATCTCATTTTACAAGGATAGCATCACGCTAATACTGAAAACAACCAAGGATACCACAAGAAAAGAAAATCACAGGCCAATATCCCTAATGACTACTGATGCAAACATCCTCAGCAAAGCATGTGTGTGTGCTCAGTCGCACAATCGCGTCCAACTCTTTGCAACTCTATGAATGGACAGTGCAGTGGTGGTGCAAGAAGTTGTGCAAAGGAGACAAGAGCCCTGGAGATGAGGAGCGCAAGGGCCGGCCACTGGGAGCTGGCCATGGCCAGCTGAAAGCCACCACTGAAGGTGGCCTTCTCACAACTACATAAGCAGTTGCTGAAGAGCTCAGCATCGCCCATTCCACAGTCATCTGGCGTTAAGCAGATGGGGATGGTGAAAAACACAACAAATGGGTGCCTCTTGAGCTGACCAAAATTTAAAAAGCGTCATTTTGAAGTGTCATCTTCTCTTATTCTGTACAACAATGAACCATTTCTTGGTTGGATTGTGACATGTGATGAAAAGTAGATTTTATACCACAACTGGTGATGTGCTTCCCAAAGCCAAACTTGCACCAAAAAAGGTCATGGTAACTGTGGTCAGCATTTACCTTGGTGGTCTGCTGCTGGTCTGATCCACTACAGTTTTCTGAATCCCGCTAAAACCATTATATCTGAGAAGCACGCTCAGCAAATTGATGAGATGCACCAAAACTGCAATGCCTGCAGCCCACACTGGTCAACACAAGGGCCCAATTCTTCTCCATGACAACACCCAGCTACACACTGCACAGCCACCACTTCAAAGGTGGAAGGACCGGGTCATGAAGCTTTGCTTACCCACCACGGTTACAGCAGGCAGGTGCCAGCCAACGACCACTTCCTCACGCATCGCAACCCTTTTTCCCAGGGGAAACACTTCCACAGCCAGGAGGAGGCAGAAAATGCTTTCCAGGGGTTCATCAAATCCCAAAGCATGGATTTTTATGCTACAGAAGTAAGCTTGTTTCTCACTGGTAGAAATGTATTGATTGTAATGGCTCCTATTTTGATTAATAAAGATGTGTTTGAGCCTAGTTATAATGATTTAAAATTCACGGTCCAAAACCACGGTTACTTTTTCCATCAACTTAATATTAGCAAACTGAATTCAATAGTACATTAAAAAGACTGTACACCTTGAGCACCTGGAACTTATCCCAGGGATGCAAGGATGGTTCAACATTCCCAAATCAATGTGATATACCACAAAATGAAAATGAAAAATTATATGATTATCTCAATAGATGCAGAAAAGGCATCTGACAAAATTTAACATCCTTTTCTTCACAAAGATCCCAATATGTTGGATGGTAAAATGTCTTCCAAATAATTTTTAAAAAGTGAAATTACATTTCATTATGAATAATAATACTTTTATTTTCATTTTAAAACTGATATATGGAACCTTCATCAGAAGATTTAACTGCAGAGATAATATACCACCACCAAAATTACAAAAAAAAAAAAATCAGTGCACTGATTTTCCAAATGTAGTAAAGATTTTATCAACTCAATGGCTTTACTTAAGCATTAAATGAACATAAAATATTTTACTGGCAAGTTAGAATTTACTTATGAAGGGGGAAATGATATTCACGGAAGTCTACTCTTCTAGTCTAAGGAATGAGAGATTTATTTCAAAGTTATACAAATAAGCAACAAAGAAATGAAATTTCTAGAAGCAGTAGTGATATCAAATTAGCAAAAACAAAATGAATAGAATGTTAAAACTTTAGACAGGAAACCTACATATAAAAAAATTCTATTTCTAAAATTGGGAAATAAGGCTATAGGTCCTACATGACTACATAAAAGTGACTAGACACGCAGATGTCCTGAAGAAGGACCTGTAGGAAGTGACCGGGAGACGATATTTTCTTTTTGGTACATATTACCAAATGAGATTCTAAACAAAGTAAGGAGCCTGCACACAGAACTGTCAGTCAGGCTAGAGCATCAAGTGCTAAGATACAAAGTGCATTATGATTTGTTTAGGGTTTATTTTGTTTTAATGACATCAGCTGAAGGACATGTCTTACGAGCGCCGGCAAGCACGACTCAGAGGCTCTCCTGGGTGTGGGTGCAGCCTGGAAGGTGGATTGGCAGTCACAGCAGCTCCAGGCCAAAGGGAGACAGCTGCTAACCTAATCCCTAATCCAGATTATTTTCAATTATCAAAATGCCCAGGGGCTGAGGTCAGGACAATTTGGGGCTTAAAATTTCAATTCTTAGATTATGTGAAAATTCTTTCATGAATAGAATGTCTCTGAACTTGGATTCATTTAGAATATTTTTTAACAACAAGAGCCCTCAGGGCTCACAGATAAAGAGCAATGGATGTCCCACTTGTTAGTGGTGTCATAAATCAGGCTTCCTGACACTCAGCTGCTGCTTCTCTCTACATGGTTTGCAGGCTTCCTGTCTGATGCCTAACACGTGCTGAATCCAGGTGTCTTCACAGGCACAGGCTCTGGGCTGGAGCAAATTCTAAATGAAAGGGTGAAAAACTGAAACAGATCCGTGCGTCACAGGCAATGTCAAGACCGTGCAGTCACCTCTCCCACCAAAAAAGGTGAGAAGGAAGCTGGTACATCTTTCTCTGTGAAGGTACAGTTGCAAACTTTACTTCTGGTTACAATTTATGATTAGTAAATAATTTCTGGAAAATGATACAGTTTATTAGACATCATGTCTTAAAAGTTAAGATCATCTGGGAAATATCCTCACAACTTTAATCCTCTAGTATTAAAGTTAAAAAAAGTGGGATATCATAAGATTTCAATTCATTAAAAGAATCAACAGATGCAGACCGGCATGAAGATGTTAACCATGGCTGTTTGGGGACGTGGAGTCAGGACGACGTCTACAAGTAAGCCCACAAAGGCGTTTTAAGGTCGAATGAGGAAGAAGACTGAAATAGATGCTTTTCCTGGTGAAGTGACTCTGTGTCTGGAACCCCGGTGAGCCTCTCCGCAGATGACTTCACTCTAAAGGAGGGTCCAGAGGATCCAGAGGCTTCACTCTGGTTTGACAGCCAGACTCTGCGGCTTCTTCTGTGCACACTTTTTCTAGAGAAAGCAAAGTTACCTTGAAACCAAGTTGGGAGGTTCTAACATCTGAATTCTTTTAAAAGTTTGGTACTTGATATGGAAGATTCATGGTATAAAGACAGATGTTTTACTTCGGTCTTTGATAGAGCTGACTTACTCTGAGGGTGCTGGAGTGGTGGGCTCGCCCAGAAGACGACTAATATCTTCCCACTCGCCAGGCTCATACTGCCTACTTCCTGTACCAAACAGACAACAAAACAAAAAATAGGAATTAAATTTCTCTAAAAACCAGATTTTTAAGTATGTACAAAACACTTCTAAGTATGTACAAAAACAACATCTGAGTTGTATTTGGGCCAGAACTTTATTCTCTTTTAGCTGTGGCCACCTGTCATTAAAGTTTTGTTCCATAATTATTCATTAAAGCAGGAAGCAATTAATTAAGAGGCAGTCCTGGTGGTGGAAGGAAGCACTGTCAGAACTGCTCCCCCTCAACTCCAGGGCCACCGTCTGCACGGCGTCTGCACGGCCACTGCTGCCAGGGGTGTTTGCAGATGGCCCTTCCCATGCAGATGGCACCTGGGATGCTCTGCCAAGAGCAGGGAAGCACCAGGCTGGCTCCCTCGGCAGCAGAGCCCAAGGCTGCCCCATCCCTGCCCTCGGGGCTGCTGCCCACTTTCTGGCATGCTAGGGTCAGAAAAGAACCATTCTACAAGTAAAACAGGTGAAGGCTTTTCACATTTAAAATGTAACACTTTTCCAGCAAAGTGATGGGCAGCCTTGTGACCCTGCACTCCCAGGAGGGTGACAAGAGAGGGTCACAGCAGTGGCCCGAATGAGGTTTCCAGGCAGCAACCTTGTTATCACAGATGATCAGAGGCAGCTTTACAACAGCCCAGGCCTCCTAGGAATCACCACTGAGAAGTGAAAATCTGAAGAAATCACAGGCAAATTTGTAGCTACCAACTGTGGAATTTAACACATCATTTCTCACCAACAGCATGAAGAGGTTAAACGTTCTCACTTTAGCTGCTGGCTAGCATTTTAAAAGTTCCGAAAGCTTTGATGTTCACCCCTTGGTGAATAGAGGTTCACACCTCTGCAGGTCCCAGGTCCCCACCCTTGTCTCATTGGCTCCCAGCCCAGAAAGGCTCCCAGCCCAGCCCTCGGTTCTCACCTCTCTGCCCGGCCCAAATGGAGCAGCTCAGCTCTCATCAGGTCAGGGGCCTAGGGGCAGCCATGGGAAACCTGCTTGTTAACTCTGTCCTGAAAATAGTGACAACTTTCTGCTTGGACTGTTTGAGTATCTCAAAAAATACTATAAAAAGGGCTCAAAAGTAGATAAAACACAGCAAAAATGTGCTGGCTAAGTGAAGACGACTTATTCAACCACATTAAGGAGGTGAAAGAATGGATTACCTGACCTGAAAAAACATGTTCTCGTTCTAATAAAAGACAATGTACACATGCGTGTGTGTATAAAACACACTGTGTGTGGAAACATACATGCACTGCAAACATTTCCTGAGCACCTTCCATATCAGGCAACAAGCAAGGACACAGTCTGCTTGCTTGTATGTGTCCTGTCAGACCTTCCAGTTTCTCCCTAACCCCAACTCCTAAATTGCCAAGTCTGATACCAAAGCAGCACTCACCACCTCACTCTGCCTCTAACTTGAGGCCCCCAGAGAAGTGTTTCAGCCCAAACCCTCTGGCACTAGAAGCCCTGGACTTTGGTGGGGCTCCTGCAGCCCCCACAGAGCAGGGGTTTCCTCAGAGGCGACCTGGCAACCGCCTGCCCTGAGCCTGCTGGGAAAGCACCCCAGGGTGGCGGGCCAGCGCGGGAACCACCGGCACCTGACCTCTGGCTTTGCTCGCAAAGCTGATGGTCCCTCAGGTTCACAAGTCGACCTGGGCCCTGAGACCCACAGGAGGTTCAGCAGTGAGGCCCGCGGGGCGCAAAGCTCAGCTCACCAGCGGAGCAGAAGGACCAGGGAGACAGCACCCCCAGGGCCTCTGCTCTGCCAGTGTGTGCGATGCCCACAGGCAGGCTGGATGACTCACCAGACACACAGGCCTTGCTGGCATGCGTCCTCGAACCCTCTTGTCAGGCCAAAGTGGTGGCAGCCCTGGCCTTGTGCTCCGGCAGGTGATGCCTCCTTCCCTGGCCTCCCAAACCTACCCCTTCCCAGAACCTCAGACCCTGCCAGACCGATGGGGGGAGATCGCCAGGCACCAGCTGCCTGTCTGTCCTCTGGTCCAGGCCCAGAGGGACACCAGGCCCTCAGCGCGACCCGCTCACTCTCTGACTTGCATCACCTCAGCCTCCATGGGGCCGTCTATACACGCAGGACATGGTACACGGGCAGCCCCTGGGGCTGCTCCCCAAGACCCCCGCTGCCTAGTTATGAGGGCTCTCAGGAGAAGGCCCCTGCTGTCTAGTTACGAGGGCTCCAAGAGAAGTCCCCTGCTGCCTAGTTATGAGGGCTCCAAGAGAAGGCCCCTGCCGTCTAGTTATGAGGGCTCCAAGAGAAGACCCCTGCCGTCTAGTTATGAGGGCTCTCAGGAGAAGACCCCTGCCATCTAGTCACGAGGGCTCCAAGAGAAGGCCCCTGCCGTCTAGTTATGAGAGCTCTCAGGAGAAGACCCCTGCCGTCTAGTCACGAGGGCTCCAAGAGAAGGCCCCTGCTGCCTAGTTATGAGGGCTCCAAGAGAAGGCCCCTGCTGCCTAGTTATGAGGGCTCTCAGGAGAAGACCCCTGCCGTCTAGTCACGAGGGCTCCAAGAGAAGGCCCCTGCCATCTAGTTATGAGGGCTCTCAGGAGAAGACCCCTGCCCAGGGAGCCAGGGCTGACGCGAGGGTTTGCTCTTCCACCCTAAGGAAGTCTCTGTTTCCTAATTTGCATGAGGAGAGATTCCCAGACACCACTCTGCCAATGGAACCTGAAGAGACCGTTTACTGTAGATCCAAGGAAAGCAGTTCCTCCTTCAATGTTAACATGCCCCTGACAGCTCTGGGAAGTTAAGAGGAAGCCAATATTCACACCTGCCCTGGCCAGTGACCAGAGGAAACACTGATCAGGCCAAGGGCAAGGGCCTGGGGAAGGCTTGGTATTTAAGCAATGGCTTCTGGTCGCATGCTCAGTGATGGCTGAAACCACACAGGTCAAGCCTGCAGTCAGTGTGCTTTCTTTCCTTGCTTTACTTTATGATTAAAAATAGCTTTAACTGAGGATAATTGACTTTTCTTTTTAACAGAAAAAAACTCTAATAGGACAGGTCAATGTAAAAATATTAAGAGAAACTCTAGAGTCAATGCAGGAGAACAGCAAGATCAAGAAGAGACCACTGTGACACGTGGAGGCCCAGGATATCAGTCTCTTCCCTCCAGGTCAGAGGTCAGGGAGAGCCCTGGGGGCACTGCCTATGCAGGATTCCAGGTAGCATCTACTTGGCTGGACCCGAGTGAAGTAAGAAAAGAAAGGCTGTAGCCTGTACTGTTCTACAGACTTCAAATTCAAGGCCCACCAGGTCCAAGTCCCCCAGTGCGGGCAGCGCAAGGCCTGTTCCTGACGGTGTGTCCCCAGGACACGGCCCGCCCCCTGCACTCACCCTGCAGGCTCGCTGTCCCACCGCAAAACATCAGCAGCAGAGACCTTGGGGCTCAGGAGCAGAAGGATCCCAGGGCACCAGGCTGACGCCTGTGAGGAGGCCCAGGGAAGCCCGTCAGTGGGCTGCTGGGGTCGGCCATGCGTGCCCACAAGTACTGCTGGTCACGGGGGGTGTGGCCCCCACGGTCACACCCTTACCCACCTGTGCCCAGCTCGGCCTGCAGCCTCCCCACGGGGCTCTTCCAAAGCCCTAGCCAAGGAGTGAGGAAGGCGGCTGTTCTCACCCACTTGACGGGAGCTCGACCGAGAGGTGGCCAGGGAGGCGCTCTGGGCGGCCTTCCCTCCGCGTGCAAAGTGGGGGGCGCAGGCTCTGGAGGAGGGCTGAGCTGGCTGCGTCAGGTCGGGCAGCTTAAGATGACCGCAGCACTCCACGCTCCGCGGGGCCTGGTTCTGGGGATCGGCATCTCACTGGTACAGGGATGGGGCTGGGAGCTGCCACTGCTCCTCAGCCCACCGCACACCCTGAGGCCCCGGGCCAGCACAGAGGCCAGGTCCAGTGAGGACCGCGTCGCCTCCGCGCGCTGTGCCGTGGGCTCTAGGCGTGACCGACCACCGCCTCTCCCACTTCTGCCCAGGCACCACAGGGGCAGAAGCTGCAGTGGCTCCCCGTCCCAGGCCATGGTCCCGCCCCAGCCCCTTTACTCAGAGCCCTTCTCATCAGAGTCCCTCTCCACCTCAGAGCTCCTCTCCTAACAGACCCTCTCCTCAGAGTTCCTCTCCTCACAGCCCCTCCTCAGAGCCCTTCTCCTCCTCAGAGCCCCTCTCCTCTTCAGAGCCCCTCTCCTCCTCATAGCCCTTCTCCTTACAGTCCCTCTCCTCAGAGTTCCTCTCCTCACAGCCCCTCTCCTCAGAGTTCCTCTCCTCAGAGCCCCTCTCCACCTCAGAGCTCCTCTCCTCACAGCCCCTCCTCAGAGCCCTTCTCCTCCTCACAGCCCCTCTCCTCAGAGCTCCTCTCCTTAGAGTCCCTCTCCTCCCTCAGAGCCCCTCTCCTCCTCACAGCCCCTCTCCTCAGAGTTCCTCTCCTCCTCACAGCCCCTCTCCTCAGAGCTCCTCTCCTCAGAAGCCCTCTCTCCTCACAGGGCCTCTCCTCAGAGCCCCTCTCCTCAGAGTCCTTCTCCTCACAGCCCCTCTCCTCAGAGTCCCTCTCCTCAGAGCCCCTCTCCTCAGAAGCCCTCTCCTCACAGGGCCTCTCCTCAGAGTCCTTCTCCTCACAGGCCCTCTCCTCAGAGCTCCTCTCCTCACAGCCTGTCTCCTCAGAGCCATGTAAGGTGCTGGAGGCTGGGGGTGAGCCCCACCTTTACACGTCTCCAGGTCCTTCTTTCTCTCAGAAACCCTTCCCCGGACTTCCCTGCTGGTCCAGCGGTTAAGAATCTATCTGCCAATCCAGGGACGTGGGTTTAACCCTTAGTCTGGGAAGACCCCATGAGCTGCAGGGCAGCTGAGCCCATGAGCCGCAACTAGAGAAAGCCCTCGCTCAGCGACGGTGACCTAACGAAGCCAAAAGAGATCAATAAAATTCAAAACCAAAACCACCTTGCCCTGGCCTCTCTGAGGAGGGCCGTCAGTCTTAAAGTTACCAGCTGAGATTCTCCACGCACCACTGCCCAACTGGGGGCCGTGTCCTTACACACTGTGTGGGTGTGAGGACAGACAGGGAGCCCCCCTCTGCCCCCACCCCTTGTCAGAGGGACTTGCCCTCAACTATGAGTCCACAACACTGGGGTCCCCTCTGATTCCAGGGTGGACACAGACCTGCCTACATGTGGGGGCCCTGTGTGTGGTTTAGTCATCAGCCTCAGCCCCTTCTCAACTGGAAATCCTCTCAGACACACTTGGAACCATGGAAAAGCTGGTATTTCCCTACTCTCAGTGACACTGCGCTACATAACTGTTTAGACTACTTGGCTGGCACCGGGGAGGGAATCCGCGCTGCGCTGGACCGCGGCTCCTCAGGGGTGGGCGCCACCGACTGACTACTCAGCCAGCCTGTCTGGAGGCCTCGGGGGGGCACTGATAGGCATGATTGGAGAGCAGAGGCTGAAGGGGAAGCAGGGTCAAAGGAACAGCTGCAGCAACTGTGACTAACTGTGGAGGCTTCTCTCTCCTCCAGAGGTGGAGCCTCATGGAACCCTACTGTTGACCCCAAATATCCGCTACGTTGCAGATCCTTCAAGAACCAGCAGGAGGAACACAGCCCTCACAGGCCACCCGTGGGACCAGGGTCACACCGGGAGTCCTGGGTCACGCCACCGTGATGACTGGCAGCAGTCACGCACAGCTAGAGGCCGGTCACGGCACGCCTCTCAAAGGTTGCAAAAGTTAACAGGAAAATTACAGGTGTTTGCATTTAGAAAGGTAAAATTAGAAATCTTAGGTAATTAAAAAGTCTATACAGTTTGGCTCTCAAAACTGCACAGAATCTGAATTTAAATACTGATATGAGGTTTTCAGTGTATTTAAAGTGTAGATTACTATATACGAAATTCATCCTCATGTTTTACACCAGGAGTCTGTTTCACACATGCAGGAAAAGACTCACCCTGCTTCCCAGGTCACATTCTGAGGCTCCCCGGTTCCTCACAGGACATAAGGAAATGCTGACACTGGCAGACGCTGCTCTCTGCGTTGTTTCGTTAGGAAGGATGTATGTGTATACAGGGGCTTTCCGGGCAGCACTAGTGGCAGAGAGCCCATCTGCCAATGCAGGAGGCCCAGGTTCCATCCTGGGTTGGGAAGATCCCCAGGAGGACACAGCAGCTCATTCCAGTATTCCTGCTGGAGAGCCCCAGAGCCCAGAGCCCCCGGGCTACAGTCCATGGGGTCACAGAGAGCCAGACACTCACGCACATGCGAATGGAACCCTCACAGGAGCTTTCTTTTGAGTAAATTACGAAACTGGGTCTTGGGCAGCTGAACGAATTAACAGAAGACGAATCAGGCGGCAGGCTGGTGCCCAGCATGGTGACTGCCTCTGCACTTGAGCAGGTGGGGCTCCCAGGCCTGGGTATTTCCCTGCTCACTCGCTTGCAAACATACAGCCTACTCCCAAGCAGCCATGAGGCAGGCCCAGAACGCCCGTGGGCCTCTTACCTGGCCCCTGGTCCCTCCAGTGCTGTCCGTGGCCAGACCGGCTGTACCCGGAGCTTGTCCCGTGGGAGCTGGATCCCTGTCGGCCCCACCGCCCTGTGGGGACACGCGACGGCATGTCAGCAGCTACACGTGCCTGGCCCCAAGTGGCAGCTGTTCTTCGGAGTGAGCAAGGTGGCCCTGGGCTAGCAGCTTTCAAACTCCTGGCATCCCTTCCATCAGCGGTATGCCCATGAAAAACACAGGCTCTGGGGCCGGCCTGAACTTATGCCCAGGAGAGTCTGTGTTGGTGATGAGCAGGGCGTTCTGTTAGGTGCCTCCAAACAGGGCCTCCTCGGTCAGCTGCCCTGGGCAGTGGACCAGACGCTGCTGTGCCTGGAGCTAGAAGCCCAGGCCCGCAACACTGGCCACCAGCCTGTGGGCTCTGGGACGCAGCAGGCCTGAGCAGGTTGCCCTCTCCCAGCTCTTCATGAACTCCATCAGCACATAAGCCACTCACCCTCACTTCCTCTCCTAAGCCATAAGCCCTGCTGCCCTCTGCTTGTCTCTACTAGGATGCAGCACTAACAACTCTAAGTACAAATTTAAATGTGATTTTAAACAGTATCTTGGTACTTCCTGCTGCTCTATAAAGAAAGGAGGCCGAGCCTGCCCAGTACTGGCCCCAGGGTGAACCAGTGCTCAGTGGACACAGGCGGGCGGATCCTCGCTGGCCCAGCACTGTGACCGCTGCCCTCCACACGCACTCTGACCCGGGTGCTGCCTGGAAGGTACCAGGACAAGTGTCCCTGGCACAGCCCTGTCCAGGATGGGGAGAATGCGTTTGGTACAGGTGACCAGGGATGCTGGGCTGGGCTCAAGGGGCTGAGTTCTGCCATCAAGAGCCTGCATGGTGCTGGTGGGTCACTGGGGCACAGAGGACTGAACCAAAGAACCTCAGGCTGTTAACAGTTTCCTCCATAACCTGGGATAACACAACAGGCCCACCCCAGGCTGCCATCTGTACAGACGCTTCACCAGAGAGCAGTCACAGTTTCCTGTCCCTACTAGGAGCCACTGGACGGCCGCTTTAAGCGCACACCTGCCATCTGTGAGACCACCGGCCTTAAACAAAACCTGTCCCACACGTGGGCCTCCTGGGCCCGAGCACTCGACTCTGACGTCCAGAAAGAGGGTCAGGGCTTCGCCTCCCAGCAACCACCGTGGCTGAAGCAGGCTGCACCCCTGCTGTCTGCACGTCTGCAGCCAGCCCGCCCCTGCTCTGCAGACAACCGCACCACTGACAGGAATCCTGGGCCAGAGCTCGCGGGACACATGGTCTGCGTGACGCTGCCAAGAGAGGCGGGGAACAGGTGACGCAGAGAGAGTGCTGCCTGTTTACTTTGCAAGGAATCAACTTCTGCTTTGCTCCAGGCGGCAGGAGAAAGGTCACGGGCGGCGAGAGGGTGAGGCCAGGGGGTATGTCCCACAGGAGCCAGGAGGGGCTGAAGCCACTGTACATGGTGCTGACGGGCAGGAGCAGGACAGGACCCTGGGCCTTACTGACCTCAGGGCACAGCGTCTCTGGGAGCGAAATGTGCAAGGCTGATGTGAGAGCCAGGACAGTCTGCGGGTCGGAATTTGGGTTAATTCTCTTATTCCGTCACCGTAGCACCAGGACTGCTACAGTGGCAGTTACAGACCCCACCCAAATGAGGACATGGGAACATGATTAAACTGAACTCATGAGCACAACAAGTAACTACACAAGATGCCCAGCTTCACTGGCAAAGAAGCGCCCAGTGAAGGAGACAATCTTTCCATCTGTCCAATTATTGAGAAAAGCAAACGTAAGTGATGTCAAGGATGCACCCAACAGAAACTCTTAGTCCTGCTGGTGAACGTGTGAAGTGACCATGTGCTTTTAGAAAACAAGTTGGCAATGTTAATCTAAAATCCAACGATGTCTGGATCTGTAACTCTGTGAACAATGGAACTCTACCCTAAGGACACACACACAAAACCATCATGTTTAAAAAGAAAACCAAAAGCTTGAGGCAGGGAAGCTATCAGGCAACCACCACACGTGCAGAGGTAGGGATTCTGCTGAGGGGAGCCTGAGCACCGTGACTGCTGAAAGCGAGTGCCCAGGAGGAGCGGCCACACACCGAGCACGCTCACAGTGAGAGACACAGAGACCCTGCCAACAGCAAACATCTGTTACCGTCAGGAACAGACGTAAAGGTTGTTTCAGTTTCAGTGTAATTAAAACAACCCTTTTAGTCACGTTCTTTATATTCTGAGTTCTTCTCATATCATGAGAAAAATAAGCCCAAACCTTTGTCGAATAAAGGCCCGCCAGCCCAGCGGTGCGTGCCCCAGGGCCTCCTGGAGAGCAGGCGAAGCCCTCTCTGCACACGAAGCCTCTGCAGACTCCCCTGTGGGGCCAGAGCCTGGCCACTCAGCAGTGCGCGAGCACCTCAGCTCCGCTCCCTCCCAGTAGGCCAGCCTCCCTGGGCTGCACGAAGGGCCGAGGGGCCAGGACCCACCTGCGTGGTGTGGACGACAGTGCCGCCTGCTGATGATTGGTCTGTTCTCCTTCCCACAGGCCTTGCACACGACTGACTTCAGGGTGTGGAATCTGGTGACGTGGGACCTCTGCAAACAGATGAGTTGGCAGAGCACTGTCAGACACAGCAGGCGCCGAGAGACACGGCGACCGGCAGGAGTCCCAGACACTGGTCTCGCCCACGCCCTGCTGGGTGGCAGTGCACACCTGTGTCTGCAGGGAGGGTCTGCAGGAGGGCCTCAGGCCTGCGGGGGTGTCCACACCCTACCACCAACTACACCGAGGACATCCCTCTGGCGATGTCATCACTTTAGTCCCCGCCAGATCCAAGACTGTAGGCAGACAGTGCAGGGATGGGCGACCTTCCCAGCCGCCTCTGGGCTGCTGTGTGCTCGCCTGCCAGTCGGTACCTTCGTGGAGCAGGAAGTGTGGCCCCTGACTGCACTGGCTCCAGATGTGAGGTGGGTCTGTGGGGGGTGATGTGTGGGCAGTGGCATGAGCCCGGCCTACTGTCACCTCTCATGATTCAGTACTGAAGCCACAGGCATGGAACATTTTTGCCAGCACTCTGCTTTTGCTGACTGTCCCTAATTTTGGCTACTTCTAAATTCTGAACTTACACTCCTGTGACACCTTGAATTGTCTCTGCGTGAAACAGCGATGCCAACACATCAACATTTTCTGTCTGATGCGTAAGGCGTGGAATGCCACCCCGTCACTGACCGGTCAGCTCTCGCCCATCACAGGGTCCTGTGGGTACTGACACTTGTTTCAAGCAAGCCGGGCTGTGGCTTGACTTGGAAACCTTCCAGGAACCATGCAGCGACTGCACTTACAGAGCCAGGGTGGTGGTGAGCAGCCCCACTAAACTGCTGGCCTTAAAGGAGCACCTCACCACCACGCCCGACTGACCCGCCCCTGATGCCTGCACGGAGAGGGCTGCAGGGAGCGCACGCTCTTCATTCAGATGCAGCAAAGGAGAAAGGGTGCTCGGAAATATGAAGTGTGTAAGGCGGCGGGACACCACTCGCCCGCCTCCACAGTCTCAGGGAAGCTCGCGACGTGATCCTCAGGCCAGGGGTACAGCCTGACCCGGGCGGCCGCCAGCAACCTTGCCAATTTCTGGGGTCACCCCTGAAGGAGAGACCGTGAGGACAGACAGTGCTGCTGACCCCTGTGACCTGCAACCAAGGACCCTGAGTTCTCACGACGCATTTGAACGGCTGACTTCAAACCTCCTGCCTGCCTCCTCTAACGTGGAGGGCTGTGGACTCACGCTCTGCTCCACGAGCGCCTCTGCGGGGTGCCCCTTCTCGGACTGCAGGTACTTCTGATGAAACAGCTTCCCGTCAAACAGGTGCCAGGGCATGAAGTCAGCCATCTCCCCAGGGGAGCCGCAGGCACCATTGACCAGCACCAGGGTGGTGAGACCGCGCACCAGGAGGGGTGGCCAGCTGCACAGCTCTGGGGTCGATGTGGTCGAGCTGCAGAGGCGAAACGCGGGGAGAAGGTGAGGAGGCAGCTCCCGCACGGGGAACCAGAGCTCCCCCAACACGGCTGGTGGCTCCGGCACCGCACCGGCCAGGCCAGGACCAGCTCTCCACACAGATGCCCCTGGGGCAGCAAAGCTCTGTCCTGCCAGGAAAGGTGATGGGATCGCAGCCTTGGGCCCACCAGGAAAACTTCTTTAAAAGCAAAGGCAGGAACTTTCCTGGTGGTACAGAGTCTGCCTGCCAATGCAGGGAACATGGGTTCGATTCCTGGTCAGGGAGAGTCCACGTCTCACTCTACAGCTGAGTTCTGCAGTAGGAGAAGCCACCACGGTAAAAGCCCACACATGCAACAAAGAGCAGCCCCTCACCACGAAGGAGGAAACTTGTGCACAGGAGTAAAGACCCAGCACTGCCAACAAGAAAACAAACTGTGCAAGGGAAAAAAGAAAAAAAAAGGAAAGGCGGAGAGGCCAAGACAGGGTCATTCTGGACACTGATGAGTCACTCAGTTCTAACCATGAGCATTACTATAAAATTTCACAGAAATGTCTGTCATTTAAGAACAAAATGGCTTATTATTGCACAGGGTTGATGGGCTGGTTCAGTTTACTTGCTCAGTGGTGTCCGACTTTGCAGCCCCATGGACTGCAGCACACCAGGCCTCCCTGTCCATTACCAACTCCCGGGGTTTACTCAAACTCATGTCCACTGAGTCAGTGAGAACATCCAACCATCTCATCCTCTGTCGTCCCTTTCTGCCTTCAATCTTTCCCAGCATCAGGGTCTTTTCTAGTGAGTCAGTTTTTCGCCAAAGTATTGGAGTTTCAGCTTCAGCATCAGTCCTTCCAATGAATATTCAGGACTGATGTCCTTTAGGATGGACTGGTTGGATCTCCTTGCAGTCCAAGGGACTCTCAAAACTCTTCTCCAACACCACAGTTCGAATGCATCAATTCTTCAGCACTCAGCTTTCTTTATAATCCAGCTCTCACATCCATACATTGACTACTGGAAAAACCAAAGCTTTGACTAGATGGACCTTTGTTGGCAAAAATGGGCTGGTACTTCTTACAAATTAACATCACACCCATACAAAATTTTTATTTTGTTGTCAAACCTCCTTCCTGTTCTTGGGCACTGTGGAGGCTCCATGTGGTAGGAACTTGCAGAGATATCATTTGCCTCAGTCACTCATGTTTTTCGGCATTTGTGGTCCGTGCTGACCATAAACAGTGAACGGACCACAAGCCAAGTGTCCACAGGGCTTTATGAATGGCGGAAGCTCCACTCCGTCTGCCAGCAGCAGGTGAGTCTGTGTCGCTCAAAGTAAACGCAGTGATTTCCAACACCCTTACGACCTCACAGAGTTCACAAAGCTGAAACAAACCAGGAAGAGGTCTGGCGTTTCATCCCTTTTCTAAGTCGTGTTTCATTTCCCTACTGAAAGAAACATGGTCGCGACCCCTCAGTGGATAGGGGTCTCACCAGGTTACTGAGTGCTCGCTGCCATCAGCATTCTGCCCCCACCGCCTACTTCCAGCCACAGAACCCACCCTGTGTGCCCACACCTGGTAGTTAGTGTTCATCTCGAAAGGCACTGCCCGGGCCAGCGGCAGGGCCCCAGCGGGACTTGAATTTAAGTGCAGAGCTGGGGTTTCTACACCGTTCACCCTCTGCGCTGTTATTCACCACTGCATACAGTGCTGGGGTTTCTACACCGTTCACCCTCTGCGCTGTTATACACCACTGTATACAGTGCGGGGGTTTCTATACTGCTCCCCTTCCACGTTGTTATACATCACTCTGTGCAGTGTTGGCCGGGGCACTCTTACATGTAATCACTCTGGAAACAGCGCAACCTTTCACAGACAGCCTGTTCTGCCGGGAGCCAGCATGAGGAACTCCACCCATGGCAAAGGTCATGAGGAAGGAGGCTTGGCATAGGCAAAGGCATGATCAAGCCTCAGGAAACCCCCTGTTCCCGAGCATCTACCCCCAAAACCAGAGTCTGTTTTATGCTCTCACCTACACCTCTGATTTTAAGGGGGCTCTCCCTCATAACCATTTCTCTCGGAGAAGGAGTTAACCTGTAGCTCCAGTTAATAAAAATTCCTGGGCATGACAAGCGTGTTTCAACTTACAAACTCCTCTGAAGGTCCTCTAGCGTGCCTGAGTAGGTTCATCTGGCCACATGTGATTGTTTACAGCCTTCCAACCACGAGGCATGCGATGCTTTAAAACTTTCTAAATACAGACTCTTTTGAGAAGTTACAAAATTATTAGTAAAGTGGGTTGATTAAAAATTATATTGGTGAAGCCTCTTGATGAAAGTGAAAAAGGAAAGCGAAAAAGTTGGCTTAAAGCTCAACATTCAGAAAACAAAGATCACGGTATCCGGTCCCATCACTTCATGGCAAATAAATGGGTAAACAGTGGAAACAGTGTCAGACTTTATTTTGGGGGCTCCAAAATTACTGCAGATGGTGATTGCAGCCATGAAATTAAAAGACACTTAATCCTTGGAAGAAAAGTTATGACCAACCTAGAGAGCATATTCAAAAGCAAAGACATTACTTTGCCAACTAAGGTCTGTCCAGTCAAAGCTACGGTTTTTCCTGTGGTCACGTATGGATGTGAGAGTTGGACTGTGAAGAAGGCTGAGCACCGAAGAATTGATGCTTTTGAACTGTGGTGTTGGAGAAGACTCTTGAGAGCACCTTGGACTGCAAGGAGATCCAACCAGTCCATTCTGAAGGAGATCAACCCTGGGATTTCTTTGGAAGGAATGGTGCTAAAGCTGAAACTCCAGTATTTTGGCCACCTCATAAGAAGAGCTGACTCACTGGAAAAGACTCTGATGCTGGGACGAATTGAGGATAGGAGAAGAAGGGGACGACTGAGGATGATATGGCTGGATCGCATCACGGACTCGATGGACGTGAATCTGAGTGAACTCTGGGAGATGGGGATGAACAGGGAGGCCTGGCATGCTGCGATTCATGGGTTCGCAAAGAGTCGGACATGACTGAGCAACTGAACCGTAGGGTTTTTTCATTTCTCGTGCCAATAATTACTGCTAATTCCCTGCCCTGGGTGTGACAAGGGTGTCTCAGGTCAAACCTCTCTGCTGACAGACTCTCAACCATAAACAGCACACAGAGTTTGGAGTATTAGCATAGGGCTTTTCTCACTGTTGAGTCAATGACTGCCGCCAGGCCTCCACATCCTTAGGCACCTGGGAATATATTAATCAATGTATTTGTAATATAGAGAAGGAAACACAGCAGTTTTTGATGTTAGCAATACTAGACTTTTTGAGTTAATGAACTTTCTCTTTTGTTATAGATCACTGTACTTTGTTATAAATCACTGTGTCCTTGCTATGCAAAATGTAACTTTATCACTATCTTAAGACTAAATAGATCTTAAAGGGAATATTGGTGAAAGGTTTTCATTTGTTGGGCTGATGTTTGCTGCTAAATCTCCATATTCCCTGCCCTTATAATGAATATAACTAGCATATAGGAGAAATAAGTATTAACCTTTAAGATTAATCATGTTAACCTTAGGTTAAGTAAATTCTTTTCTTGATTGTAATCCACTACACCCTCACTCTATAGGAATGCAACTTTATTTGGAGGGTGGCGCCTGGTTTAAGAAAAAATCACCCCTGGGAAAAATAAGTTTTCTGGTTAACTGACCAGTATCAGAAAGGGCCATAAAATGTCAGCAGGCCTTATGGCCAGAAGATGATGTAAAACCCATAAGACCTTTGTATAATTTTATATGAAGCACCTGATTGTGACAAGGGTCAGGTCTGCTGACCCCCGCATGACTCTGTATTCATCCCTATGTATAACAAAAGGTATATAAACAAACCTGAAAAATAAAGAAATCGGATCAGTTTCTGGAAAGACTGATTCCCCTGTGTCGTTCTTTCCCCCTTCTGGCTGAATTCCCATCTGGTACGTGGGTACTCACCAAGCCTGCTAATTCTGCCTGGGCTTCTAACATCAGACTGGGGAGGCCTAAGTGCCTCCCTCTCCTTCGGGAGAACGGAAAGACGCCTGTGGCCTACGTAGGTGGTGATTGGTATTCCACATAAACCAGGTTATTCAGCCTCTTTTTCTCCACTAATATTTCCTACTACACTATCCGTTTCTAATCTCTCTATATATCTGTAATTAAATAAGTTTTTTCCTAGGACACCTACTCTGTCTCCCCTTTGAATTACCCTGGATCCACCAGGGCTGGACCTGGGCACTGTTCCCACCCAGAAGTGCATTCTGTCAGCACAGCTTTACGGCTCTCAAGAGTGGGTTTCTGTCCAACTGCTGCTTTTCCTAAATGTTTTGCTTTTTCCTTACATGTTAAGCATAAACACAGCAAATGTGGTGGTCATCTTTGTTTGCTTTTGTAGAATACACCTGAATTATGCGTGTCAAGTCTGCACTAGCCCCTGATAAGTTTGTGTAGTGAGTCTAATCGTCGCTCTGTAGATTTGGATTTCCGTAAACACAATCACACCACCTGTTAATAATGATAGTTTTAATCTATTCTTTCAGTGTAAGGGAAGTTGGTGAAAGAAGGCACCCTGACTCATGCACAGCATAGTGGAAAAACTTCCACTATTTTACTATAAAGTCTGATTTTTGTTGTAGACACTCTTCCTTAGATTAAGAAAACTCTCTTCTAGTCCTAGTCTGCTGAGACTGTTCACCACAAACAGTAACTGAATTCTCTACAACATGCATGGTGCTAATGAAGGCAATCACACTGGTTTTCAAATGTTAAACTAAGCATGTATTCAAAAAGTAAATACTTGTTTGTGTCAAAACAGCAGAATGAAAATATGAGGCTTGAGGGCCTCTTCTGGCAACTGGGAGAGTCACACAGCAACTCTTCTTCCCGAAAGAACCAGGATTTGGGGACAAGTCAGTGTGGCAGAAGCCTGGCCCTGAATCCAGAGTAAGTCGCTGGTGAGCATGGGCCAATTCCATGTGGCTAAGGTAAGGCTTCACCAATAAAATGACAAGAGGATGTGACCCATGTTTCAGAAATAAGAGTTAAGCATGTCTCCATGCTTTGGAATGAAGACAGGAAGGAGCTGCTTCCTGAGCACTTCCTGCTCAGGTGATGGACACAGAAACCAGAAAAGCCAGCTCTACTGCTGCAAAGCCTCAGGGTGAATACTGAGCAGTAAACACCCCATCCTGTGGTGCTGTTCACACCTGCAGCTCACTAGCAGTTACGCATACACTGAAGCTGAAGCCCCTAAGTCAGCCGTTTCAGGCACTGCTTCAGCAGAGCGACTGTCTTAAAAGCAGGTGGAAACCCAGCCAGGGTGAGGAGAGTGCTGCAGACATGCCGCCGCCGCCAGACAGCAGAGCGAGAGCACACTCTTTGCGTTTCCCTGGTCTGAAAGGCCAGCTAGACGTTAGAGGTTCTACACTGAAGTTCTTCTGTGGCTGTGGTTCGGCATGGCCGTCCCACACAAGCCCGAAGAGGCCTGAACCTCACCAGCAGGCACATGAGGAGCAGCGGCTGCTCCCAGCCCTCTGGACTGGACAGGGTACCACAGCTTCCGAGGGCAGAGGCCACCCAGCCACCGAGCTCCTCCTCTGGAGGTTTCTCATGCTGTACCTGTCCCTTCTCCTTATACTTTTCATTCTCCAAAGAAAGCTTTTATTTACTGAAGGACACTGTCTGGCACATGCCCACCTGAGTGTGTGAGTCACACTCAGACCCTCAGACACTCTGTCCTCAACAGGGCTACAGGGGGCACATGAGCTAGAAAATACTGCTGGCTCGAATCAAACACTGGTATTCTCCTGGAGCCCAGCAGCTCCCCAGCTTAGACTTCCAAGCCTCCCATCCATGTCCGGTGCCACCCCTGCCACGAAATGCGATGTGACATGGTGAGGAAGCGGCACCCACAGCGGGGGGGTGGCGGCCTGCAGCGGTGGGGCCAGGGGCAGGCATCTGAACTCCAGTCACACAGCCACGGCCTAGCACGCATCCTCAGGACAGGGAGAGTTGCGGGCCAACAGGCAGGTGTGTGAACACTCAGGAGACGGGCTCATCTGCGTGACGCACAACGAGCACGTAGGGAAGACGGGAGCCAGGGGAGCAGAGCCCACGTCTGTGCCGAGGGCCTGGACATGACGCGGTGGGCCCTGAGCCACTGACTGTGAGTGGAGAGTGATTCGCCTCGTCTGTCTGACACACAAGCCTGTGAGAACATGGTGGGGCAAACGTGCCAGCCAGCTCATGGCAGGAGGAGTGCCCCACAGTGGGTACTTTAAAAATAGCTGTTGGGCTCACATGTAAATAAGTGACATGTGAAGGCTGTGTGGGGAAACCTACCGTCTTCTGATCCTGTCTCAGGGGGAAAAAGAAATCAGATTGAGGTTTGGTTTAACAAGGAGCCCAGCAGGAGTGCATTCAGAAGTCTCTTCCTCCTCAACAGGCGCCAGGGCAGGGCTGGGCCTGGCGAGCATGGCACCTCCATGAAGGGCCGGCACTGCGGTGAGAACGCCGAGGCCTGGGCGGGCGAGCACTTGTTACGCAGCTCCTGTCCCCAGCGAGTAAAACAAAATCCAGCTCTCCTCTGCGCGGTCCGTTCCCATCCAAGGTGACTTTCATGCTTCACCTTTAAGCCAGGTAAATGCAAACTGTGTTGAGATACACACCTAGAATTTAAATGGATACTTACGAGGAACAAAAGGAGGAGAGGGTAAAATGAAGTAAGAGACACACTGGCAAGGTTTGCCTGTCCCAGGACCGGGCTGGCTGCTGCACCCTAAAAGATCATTAAAATACCACAGTCCCAGTGGAAACAACTGCATGTTTTCTGAACTCACCATGTGCAGCAACAAAATCTCCCTCCAGCCAAAGTCAGTGGCTGTCTCAGGCGAGCTGGGTCTACCAGGACTGACAGGCCTTCCAACTGTGTCTTACCTGCAGCCTCATGGCGCAGGACACTGAGGAGGCAGCCTCTGAACACACACGACTTCCAACTTAGTCCTGACCCTCGTCTGAGGTTCAGAATGGAGGACCCCAGATAATAAACAGGAAAAGCAACTTCCACTGGAGTGTCTGCCAGCTTACAGAAGGAGCCCAGGAGCACTGGAAAGAAGAGAGCGCGCAGCCTGGCCTGAAGCCGAGTGTCTTCCTCACAAAAACTACATGAAAGAGGAAGTGCCTCTGGGAGCAGCAAAGCCCAGGCACCTCCTGTGGCGCAAAGCCTACAGTCCCGACCATCTCCTCAGCCTGGCTGACTCAGTCGCCTGAACACACACAGCATCCTAGGGCTTCAGAGCAGGACTCACCTCCTCCATCACCTCATCCCGGGCAGCTCTTCCAGCCACACGTGCCCCAGTCAGAAGGAAGGGTGGTCCAGGCCATGGCCCCCATGAGATCTACCATTAGGGTTACAAGCAAAGAGTTGCAGAAAGGACCCAGGACTCAAAGGATGGCAAAAGGCAAACCCTTACAAGAGACGTAGTAAGATCAAACCAGAAGCACTAACCATAATCCCACCCTCCTCCCCTCTCTTCAGTCACCTAAGACTTGGCGCCATCAGTAAGCACACAGGGCAGGGACCCGCCCCTAGTGTGAAGAGTCTGAGCAGAAGGAAGGAGCAGGAGCACATGGAGCTCTGAGCTCAGAGCAGCAGGACCCGGCAGCCAGCAAGCTCTGCCTCCAGCCCTGGAGCTGGGAAGAGGCTCTATGCCGGCCGTGCGGGCTTTGCTGCCTAGCCAGCCTGGGAACGGACATTCACAGGCTCCCCAAGCAGAGCGAGTGGGGCATGGCGTCTTGGGATGCCCAGCCGCCCAACCCAGGACATATACCACGACCTATCAGATGGGGTTTGTAAAAGAAACAAGTGAGGATGCCTCAAGCTAAAATGCTTCTGCAGATTAAAAGATACAAAAAAAAAAAGATATGAACTACTATGCACAAAAATAAATAGGCTATAAGGGTATATTGTCCAACACAGGAAATAAAGCCAATATTCTACAGTAACTGTAAAAACTATAAATGGAGTATAACCTTTAAAACTGTGAATCACTGTGGTGTATACCTGTAACTTACATAATATTGTACATCAACCATACCTCATAAAAATGAAAAGGAGAAAAGGAAACACAGGCTTCTACACAGCAAAGGAAACCATCAACAAAGTGAGAAGAAAATGCACTGAATGGGAGAAATTATTTGTAAAACATTTGTCTGATAAGGGGTAAATATTCAAAATACATAAATACCTCACACAACTCAACAACCAAAAACCGAACAATCTGATTTAAATTCAGCAGAAGACCTGAACGGACCTTGTTCCAAAGAAACCATGTAGATGGCCAACAAGCAAATGAAAAGATGTTCAACACTGCTAATTATCAAAGAAATGCAGATCAAAACCATAGTGAGCTATCACCTCAGATCTGTCAGATGGCCATCATCAAGATGACAAGAACTGACAAATGTTGGAGAGGATGTGGAGGAAAGAGGGGCCTTATGCAGTGCTGGGGGAATGTAGGTCGGTGAGGCCACTGTGGAAAACAGTATGGAGGCTCTCAAAAACTAAAACCAGAAATGCTATATCGTCCAGCAATTCCACTCCTGGGATTTATCTGCAGAAAATGAAAATACTACCTTGAGGAGATATGCACTCCCGTGTTCACTGCAGTGCTGTTTACAATAGCCAAGACAAGCAGGCCAACCTCAGTGTACATCAATGAGTGTGTGTGCACTGTGCACGCACATGCGCACACACACACACAATTGAACATAAAAAGAATAAAACTTTGTTATTTGTGACTACAAGAATTGAGGGCATGATGTTATGGGAAATAAGTCAGAGAAAGACAAATGACATGCTTTCACTTCTATGTGGAATTTGAAAACAAAAACAAACACAAAAAAACCCACAAACACAGATACAAAGAACAGAGTAGTGGTTGCCAGAGGGAGGGGTAGGAGGTGGGCCAAATGGGTCAAGGGGATCAGAAGACAAACTTTCCAGTTACAAAGTGAGTGAGTCATGGAACCTTTCCTGTGAAACACCAACCAAAGTTACAGAATGCTGGCAGGTGTGTCACCCCTGGGGTCAGGGCGGGCCATCCCCAGGGTGGTGACAGTCGCCAGTACCTGCAAGTCTGCAAGCTCCACGGTGGACTTTCCTTGGAGGCACAGGGCCTGCGCAATGAAGGCGTGCAAATCCTCCAGACAGAGAGTGTCCACCTGCATGGAGAGAGAGCCAGCATCAGCCCTGGGAGAACACAGGCACAGGACAGCGTGTGCACATACACATACATACATGTATGCTCGGCAGCCAAGGGCGCACACACACAGGGTTGCATGTGTGCATGTACAAATGCACACACACGTGCATACATGCTCAGAGCAGCAAAGCACACACACCAATGTGTGCACATGTACACTCACACACGCATGCACCCAGGGCAGCAAAGTGCATGCACATACACACACACATACATGCATGCATGCTCAGGGTGGCAATGTGCACACAGAGGACAATGTGCAAACACACAAACATGTCCATGCACATATACACACACACGCATGCATGCTCAGGGCAGCAAAGTGCACACACACACAGGACAGCATGTGTGCACGTACTGCACATGCACACAAACATACACACATGTACACATACACATGTGCACCCATACCATGTGTGCATACTCAGGGCAACAAAGCACAGAGGCCAGTCCATGCACATGTACACACACAATACACATACAGGTGTGCATACTCAGGGCAGCAAGTGCACACACAGATGACAGCACATGCACATGCACACGTGTGTGCATGCACATGGCAGCAAAATACACACCTACACAGCACAGTGCATGTATACATGTATATACATACACAGATACATGCACGTGTGTATGTGCACGCAAAGTGCACACATATACACACACAGGACAGCATGTGCCCACATGCACACACACAAACATGCACACTTGGGGTGGCAAAGCACACACACAGGCTCTAGACAGCACATGTGTGCTTACACTTACATGTGTGCATGCTCAGAGCAGCAAAGCAAACATACTTCCTTGGGGCAGCAAGGCACACATACACTCTCACATGAACAGCCAAGCATGCACGTGCACACACACACACAATGGGGGAGGCAAAGCACACACACAGGCACAGGAGAGTGCATGTGCACATATGTGTGTGCACACACATGCCTGGGGCAGCAGAACATACACATGACCATACACACACACACACACACCCAGGACAGCAGAGCACACACATGAGCATACATACACATGCACACAACCAGGACAGCAGAGCACACACACTCATGCCTGGGACAGCAGAGCACATACACTCTCATACACACACACACACACAGGACAGCAGAGCACACACACTCATGCCTGAGGCAGCAGAACACACACATGACCATACACACACATGCACACACACACAGGACAGCAGAACACACACACACACACACATGCCTAGGGCAGCAGAGCACACACACTCTCATATACACACACACACACACACACTCAGGGCAGCAGATCATAGACATGACCATACACACACACAGAGGACAGCAGAGCACACACACTCATGCCTGGGACAGCAGAGCACATACACTCTCATACAGACACACACACACGCCTAGGGCAGCAGAGCACACACACTCTCATACACACACACTCACACCAAGGACAGAAGAGACATCCTTGGAGGTGGGCGGGGTCTTTTCTCCCCCATCCACAGTCCCTGGTGAATAAATCTCCATGTCAACCAGAGCCAGGCTGGGCAGCAGAGCCTGGTACTCATGAGCAAAGCAGAACGCTCCAGAATGCCTGTGGGAAGCCTGAGCTATGGCCAAATCTGAGCCTTGGAGCAATGTAGGTCATCAAGGGTTAACACAAATTTTCAGAGCTGACAACTGTGGGGTTTGCAGACAGAAAGCACCCACAGCTAGCCTGAGCTAGGGTGATCAGAGCTGGGACAAGCATGAGCTTGCGAGCCCCAGATGCCAACTGTGTCTTTGCATCCCCATTTATAAGAAACCAGGATTCCCCAAATATGCATCTCCTCCCATCCTTTGTGAAATCAAAAGTCCAACCAAAGTGTGAGTGAGAAGCAAGGAGAGACAAGGACACAGAAAGACAGAGCCTGGGAATGAGGGGGCGGAGCACACAGACGGGCGGGGCCTGGCCACAGCAGCACCTCCACGCCCTCCTCACAGGTTCAGGGGCTCAGCCACCAAATGCTGCATTGGCCCCATCACCATCCATCTCCACCTTTATTCCAACTTTATACAAAGCTGCCTTTGTATAAATGAAGCTATAATTATGTTGCAGAAAAAGGAAGAAATCTACAAATGCTCAGCACTCATGACCAAGAAAAAAATCTCAACCTACAAAAGCAAGACCAAGGATTTAAACTCATAAGCCTTCACTTCTCTCTTAGACAGGTTTGTTGGCATATAGTTAGTTCTACTTCTTGCCATTAGCATCTTTTGCAGAAAGCTGATTTTACAAAACCAGCCTACAGAAAAAGAATCACTCTTGGACTTCCCTGGTAATCCAGTGGTTAAGACTCTGTGCTATCCGCAGGGGACATGGGTTTGATCCCTAGTTGGGGAGCTAAGATCCTGCATGCCAACAATGTAGCAAAAAAAAACAAAAACAAAAAACTTTTATCGTACTTTTTTAGTTTATCGACTTCATACTCTGCAACCATCTTTGCAATAAGCAAATCTACGCTTACTCCTTGGCAGGAAAGTTATGACCAACCTAGACAGCTTATTAAAAAGCAGACATTACTTTGCTAACAAAGGTCCATCTAGTCAAAGCTATGGTTTTTCCAGTAGTGATGTATGGATGTGAGAGTTGGACCATAAAGAAAGCCGAGTGCCAAAGGACTGATGCTTTGGAACTGTGGTGTTGGAGAAGACTCTTGAGTGTCCCTTGGGCTACAAGAAGATCCAACCAGTCCATCCTAAAGGAGATCAGTCCTGAGTGTTCATTGGAAGGACTGATGTCAAAGCTGAAACTCCAATACTTCAGCCACCTGATGTGAAAAGCTGACTCATTTGAAAAGATCCTGATGCTGGGAAAGATTGAAGGCAGGAGCAGAAGGGGGCAACAGAGGATGAGATGGTTGGATGGCATCACTGACTCAATGGACATGGGTTTGGGTAAACTCCAGGTGTTGGTGATGGACAGAGAGGCCTGGCGTGCTGCAGTCCAGGGGGTCGAAAAGAGTCAAAACAGGACTGAGCGACTGAACTGAACTGACTGATAACACATCAGAGGAGACAAGAGTCTTAGTAATACCAATTTTTTTTAAACTTCACATAGTGGAGATTATCAGAGAAGGCAATGGCAACCCACTCCAGTACTCTTGCCTGGAAAATCCCATGGATGGAGGAGCCTGGTAGGCTGCAGTCCATGGGGTCGCTAGGAGTCAGACACCATGAGCAACTTCACTTTCACTTTTCACTTTTATGCATTGGAGAAGGAAATGGCAACCCAGTGTTCTTGCCTGGAGAATCCCAGGGACAAGGAAGCCTGGTGGGCTGCCGTCTATGGGGTCGCAGAGTTGGATAAGACTGAAGCGACTTAGTAGCAGCAGTGGAGATTATTATGATAAAGTATTTGCTCTACCATGATTATAAAAAATATGTAAACTTTCTATGATGCAAAATTACCCTTTCAGAAAAGTTTCTCAAATAAACCTCTAATAAACAATGTTAACTTGGAGGCTGGACTCCAAGTGAAACATGAGCTAACCGAGTTACGACCCAACAGTCAGCAAATGAGAGCTTCGTTTCTTATGCTCTATGCTCCTGTGTGGCACCTAATTTAAGCTTAACTAGGAGGAAATGGCAGCCCACTCCAGGGTTCTTGCCTGGAGAATCTGAGGGATGGCAGAGCCTGGTGGGCTGCCGTCTATGGGGTCGCACAGAGTCGGACACGACTGAAGCGACTTAGCAGCAGCAGACAAAAGTATACTATTTAGCCTTATTAATCTAAAGAGATTACAGTTATTAATCTAAAGAGAAAAGAGTTATCCTCATGGATAACAACACAGTATAGTATCTTTTAATCTAAGGGATAACACTGATGCATTGATTTGTTTTCTATTTTAAAAGTTCCAATTTGAATGTATCCTTTAAGTCAACCAACAATGAGTCTATCTCATGCTGACTTATACTAAAAAGATTTCATTTAAAAGGTAATTACTAGTAGTAAGAAGGTAAAAGTGGAAAATTTCCTTCTGATACTTGTCTAGCCTCAGGTTTATATAAATACGTGAGATGTAAACTGGCTATTCTGTGATTTGGGGTATTTTCCTTCTGGAAGTGGATGTTCATCGCCAACGGTCACTTGCACAGCTGACAAGAGAGCAGAGCTGTGCCAAGTGACTACGAATGGGCTCAAGGACCTCTTTCTCCTGCTGGAAAAAGAAATGCAAAATATAGTCCTAAGAGTGCTAACACAAGGCTATCCAAGGATATATCCATATCCAAATATCCAGGATCCACGTATTCACACACAGTCCTGAGAAGAAAGCTGCTTGTTCTCCTGGAGGAGGAAACTCAGCTGCTGGCCGTCGACCAGCTCCTGACCCCCAGTGTCCACCTCGGCCACCTGCAGACTCATAAGCACAGGAAAGAGAGCACTGACTGGTAATACAGGCACGCACCATTAGTAAAAGTAGCAGAAGAAATGTATTTTTCATTTAAACATTAAATAATCCTGCAATCATTTACTGATTTATACTTTGCTGAGTCTGGTGCAAATAAAGGAAAGTTCTACTCAAAACAGTAAAATTGAAACTCACTAAGGGTGGTCTTGCCTGGAGAATCCCAGGGACGGGGAGCTTGGTGGGCTGCCGTCTATGGGGTCGCACAGCGGGGACACGACTGAAGCAACTGAGCAGCAGCAGCAAGGATGGTCTCATTCCCCCATGACTGTGGTCACACCATCCACACGGGGGGCACAGGACAGCTCACACTCCACAAAGCTGGGCCATCGTGAGCAAAGCACACCGTGGGTGGACCTGTCAGACACCTCAAGCTTCCATCAGACACCTGCACCTTCCACAGGGAGGTGCAGGGCCCGCTCTACGCCGGCAGCCGACAGGGCTCCTCAAATGTACAGCCACACAGAGACCTCACTTTTTATGAAACAGACTCTGGGCAGAGATGGGACAGGGGACCAGTCCTCAGCAACACCCCAGACCGCCATACTCCCAAAAGTCAAGGGCCAGAAGCGAGGGGTGAGTGCAGCAGCCATGGCCAGGAGTGAGGTTACCTGCACGAACAGGTAGACCAGGAGGCAGCACAGCGCCTGGAAGGGGCGCTCAACTGCCTGCAGTTCTTCTCGTGAGGATGAAAGGTCAAAGCAGGCCAGCAGTGTGTCCAAGCGCTGGGCCTGGATTCCTGGCTCTTGGCTCAGCCACAGTTGTCTCAAACTAGGCGTTCCCCTAGTTAAAAAAAAAAAAAGTTCATTTACCATTATTCTTTATACTAGCAAGTTATAAGACGCTTCTCAGAAACAAAGTAAAGAAATAAAGGGCACTGACCTCTTTCCTTGCTGAATTCCTTGGGCTTTTACACTTAAAGCAATTGGAAAGTACACATTAACAGAACTTCCTGGTTTCAACAAGCAGAAATCCTAAAAGGTCAGCATGTATGTATGTCACTGAAAACACTCCTCTTTCTTTAAACGGCTATACTGTGCAGGAAAGGGGGGCTTTCCTCCTGTGCTCAGCTGTGAGTGAGACAGATGCACCTGTGAGGGGTGCTTGGCGAAAACACCACCGGTCTGCTCTGGTAGTTGGCTCTCTTTATTTTTCTGGATTAGTGGTTTTCAAAGTACACTGTGCAAAAGAAACAGCTGCCAAAACTGTGTAAGATACATTTCCCTGGGTTTTATATGCAGAAATTATGAATGAATGATTTTCACACTTTTAAACAGTCAAAAACAGCAAAATGAAAACATTTCACAGTATGAGAAAATCACATGACTCTGCCAGAAAGGATCAAGGGTGGCCCCTACACTTCACCCAGAGTTCCATGGGCAGCTGAGATTTCGTCTATAGGTCCCAATTGCATTGCTCCTGTAACATATCAGCTTCAAAAGTCAAATTATGTCCTTACTTGGCAAAGGCTTCTGTGTGAATTCATGGATAGGAAAGTCTCAAGAGCTTCTCAGAAATGAGCAAGTCCCAAGAGTGCTGCCCAGAAGGACAGGGAAGGAGGTAATTTCTGTGAATGACAACTTGTTTCAATTTAAAAAACAATCGTCTAGGAGGATCTGCAAAGTGCTAGTGAGTCACGTCTTTAAACAGCCAAGAAATACTAAGCTTACTCCGGATTTTTGAATGCTCTAAAAATCGTTCCAGATGGACAAACTATCAATTAGATGTGTGAATCAGCTTTCTGAGGTTTATAAAACAAGGATATGCTTAAAATGACCAAAAAGAGGCTCTGCAAAGACAGAAAAAATCACCTACATGTTGCCTAGAGAATATCCAGGTTGGGAGACAAAAAGCTATGTCAGATGCTTGCCTGCTGTGTGGTCCAAAACTTGCAGCACAAAATGCAGCCTGTCAGTGAGGGAGGTGGCTGAGGGTGATGCACAGGCGCAGGGACCATCAGTGAGGGAGGCGGCTGAGGGTGACGCACAGGCGCAGGGACCCTGTCAGTGAGGGAGGCGGCTGAGGTGACGCACAGGTGCAGGGACCATCAGTGAGGGAGGCGGCTGAGGGTGACGCACAGGCGCAGGGGACCCTGTCAGTGAGGGAGGCGGCTGAGGGTGACGCACAGGCGCAGGGACCCTGTCAGTGAGGGAGGCGGCTGAGGGTGACGCACAGGCGCAGGGACCCTGTCAGTGAGGGAGGCGGCTGAGGGTGACGCACAGGCGCAGGGACCTTGTCAGTGAGGGAGGCGGCTGAGGGTGATGCACAGGCGCAGGGACCCTGTCAGTGAGGGAGGCGGCTGAGGGTGACGCACAGGTGCAGGGACCCTGTCAGTGAGGGAGGCGGCTGAGGTGACGCACAGGCGCAGGGACCCTGTCAGTGAGGGAGGCGGCTGAGGTGACGCACAGGCGCAGGGACCCTGTCAGTGAGGGAGGCGGCTGAGGGTGATGCACAGGCGCAGGGACCATCAGTGAGGGAGGCGGCTGAGGGTGACGCACAGGCGCAGGGACCATCAGTGAGGGAGGCGGCTGAGGGTGACGCACAGGCGCAGGGGACCCTGTCAGTGAGGGAGGCGGCTGAGGTGACGCACAGGTGCAGGGACCATCAGTGAGGGAGGCGGCTGAGGGTGACGCACAGGTGCAGGGACCCTGTCAGTGAGGGAGGCGGCTGAGGGTGATGCACAGGCGCAGGGACCATCAGTGAGGGAGGCGGCTGAGGGTGATGCACAGGCGCAGGGACCATCAGTGAGGGAGGCGGCTGAGGGTGACGCACAGGTGCAGGGACCCTGTCAGTGAGGGAGGCGGCGGCTGAGGTGACGCACAGGCGCAGGGGACCCTGTCAGTGAGGGAGGCGGCTGAGGGTGACGCACAGGTGCAGGGACCCTGTCAGTGAGGGAGGCGGCTGAGGTGACGCACAGGCGCAGGGACCCTGTCAGTGAGGGAGGCGGCTGAGGTGACGCACAGGCGCAGGGGACCCTGTCAGTGAGGGAGGCGGCTGAGGTGACGCACAGGCGCAGGGACCTTGTCAGTGAGGGAGGCGGCTGAGGGTGACGCACAGGCGCAGGGACCCTGTCAGTGAGGGAGCCGGCTGAGGGTGACGCACAGGTGCAGGGACCCTGTGAGGGAGGCGGCTGAGGGTGATGCACAGGCACAGGAACCCTGTGAGGGAGACGGCTGAGGGTGACGCACAGGCGCAGGGACCCTGTCAGTGAGGGAGGCGGCTGAGGGTGACGCACAGGCGCAGGGACCCTGTCAGTGAGGGAGGCGGCTGAGGGTGACGCACAGGTGCAGGGACCCTGTCAGTGAGGGAGGCGGCTGAGGGTGACGCACAGGCGCAGGGGACCCTGTCAGTGAGGGAGGCGGCTGAGGGTGACGCACAGGTGCAGGGACCCTGTCAGTGAGGGAGGCGGCTGAGGGTGACGCACAGGCGCAGGGACCCTGTCAGTGAGGGAGCCGGCTGAGGGTGACGCACAGGTGCAGGGACCCTGTGAGGGAGGCGGCTGAGGGTGACGCACAGGCGCAGGGACCCTGTCAGCGAGGGAGGCGGCTGAGGTGACGCACAGGCGCAGGGACCCTGTCAGCGAGGGAGGCGGCTGAGGTGACGCACAGGCGCAGGGACCCTGTCAGCGAGGGAGGCGGCTGAGGGTGACGCACAGGCGCAGGGACCGTCAGTGAGGGAGGCGGCTGAGGGTGACGCACAGGTGCAGGGACCTTGTCAGTGAGGGAGGCGGCTGAGGTGACGCACAGGCGCATGGACCCTGTCAGTGAGGGAGGCGGCTGAGGTGACGCACAGGCGCAGGGACCCTGTGAGGAACAGGTTGGGGAAAGGCAGCCAAATTTCAAGGCGCACCCCTCCGAGGGCCTGCAGAAGGCGAGGACCAAGCTGCAGGAGTCCACTGCTCTTAACATGCACGTGGCCAGGGTGCTGGAAAACCACGAGAGGCACCTGGATGGCCCAGCTTCCAGATGAGTCTAAAATAAAAACCATCCGGCGTTTTTACTCATGGATATAGAGAAGATTTATATATAAAAACCCTATCATTTTGTATCGTTAATAACATAAATGTGAATAGAGTCACCCGCAACACAAGTTCAAGGCCCCACCTCCAGGGCCCTTGTGACAGCAGACACATGCCGGCCCTCTGCAGGTGGGCGGGGGTCACCTGCACAGGCCCCATGTGCAGTCCCAACGTGCAACACACACACACCTGCAGCTCAGCAGTGCCAAGGAGCACATGCCCACAAGCCTCAGAAGCAGTCTCTCCAGCAACTGAGTGAACTTTAGAGTTCATTAAAACCTTATCCTGCTGCTGCTGCTAAGTCGCTTGAGTCGTGTCCGACTCTGTGCGACCCCATAGACGGCAGCCCATCAGGCTCCCCCGTCCCTGGGATTCTCCGGGTAAGAACACTGGAGTGGGGTGCCATGTCCTTCTCCAATGCGTGAAAGTGAAGTCACTCAGTCGCGTCCGGCTCTTAGCAACCCCATGGACTGCAGCCTACCAGGCTCCTCCGTCCATGGGATTTTCCAGGCAAGAGTACTGGAGTAGGGTAAAATTAACTCATAATATAATAAATGAAAGGCTAAATATTCCCTTTCTACATTATTTCTGGAACGATACTATAAAATGAAAATTACATATATATATATTAAAACATTTCTGGGAAATGATTTTGGGTATTCTTTAAAAGTACTTCTTGCTGTAAAATATCTCAATTCATTCTTAAATTGTTTCTGTGATAAGTACCTTTAGGTTTGAAATACTAAAATACTCATATTTAGGTTTGAGTATATCACTTACCAACTGAGAGAATTAGGAAATATTCCCTCAGCTTCTCTCCTCGTACAATTCCACTTATAAGAAACACGTCTCACAGTGTTTCTTATCTGGTAAATTATAGGCTTGAGTGGCAGAACGCAACAGTGACGTGAGAGAATCTAAAGCAGGTGATGTGGAACATCAGAATTCTGGAGAAGTATCTGTCTGAGGGCCAGTGAGAAAGGCCGCTCAGATAAGCCCGAAACTCTGTCCTCTCTCGAGCGTCTGTGTGTGGAGCCCTGTCTCCTACAGTCGGGCGTGTGTGGCCTTCTTCAGACACTAAGACCCCACAGGAAGACTGTGCTCCAACGAGTGTTTAGGGAAGCTCTGTTTCCTCCTCCCCTCCCACTATGTGCTTTAAGATATGGCCCTTGAAAAACTTATTTTTACAGTTGAACACTTTCCTTCACCTCCTCTTCCCAGTTCATCAAGCCCACTTTCAATCGTGGAAGCAAGACAAGAATCGCCCCAAACAGAGCAGCAAGAATGCAACCGTGCTGACTCACAGCTGCTTCCTAAGGTGGGCCTGGTTCCCTCCTCCCCTGGCATGGACCTTGGGCAGCAGGCAGGGGAGTGAGGCAGGGTGGTTCAGAAGACTGGGCCTGGGAAGGTCTGTATAACACCCTTTCCTCTGCTGTGTTTAGAACTTCACTAGGTGCACCACTCCTGGACCCACGGTGGAGATGAAATCGGTGTGTGTGCAGAGCTGGAAAAGCGTGTTTCCACAGAGGTCACTGTCGCACCATGTGGTGAGCAACTCTGGCATTCAACCAAGGCTGTCTGTACCTGGAAGGTTCATCTGCAGAGGCCTGACGAGGTCTGGCTGCCTCAGTGGGTTCCCCGGAGTACACAAACCACTCCTTGACAGCGGGGCCAGTGCTGGAACCACCTGAGGAAAGACAGCTGCATCAGAGGACGTGCGTACCAATCCATCACCAACACTGCACGAGAGCCACCTCGGCAGGACCAGTTCCACACCGGTGAGCACAGTGAGTTCTCACATCCAAGGTCACCAAGGGGCCTCAGGCATCCAGCAGTGGGTCTCCTACCCTCTGATCGGATGGTCATCCATCCATTCCCACCAGAATGATCACCCTGGGAGGGGAGGTGGCAGGACAACCTGGACAGGTGATCACTGGGGGCAGAGGTGACCTCTCAGTCACCACCGAGATGGCTCCTATAGCATTCTGCTTTCCTTCCCCACCACCCTCACGCCATTCCAGAGAACATTTAGGGAGCAGGTATATGACAGTCCTTTCTGCTCTTAAGTTCACGACTTTACGCAACTATTAAGACTAGTGTTATCTCAGACAAATCAGAAAGCTGGTGGAATAATCTAGAATAAAGGCACTTCTGTCTGTTGCTAGATTACTAGCTGCTACGGAAGCTCGGGTGGCTCAGTCAGCTGCTGTGCCCCACTCAGCTGCAGCTCACCTCACCCTTCCTCACCTGTGTTTGGGCCACGCTCTGCCCTGCCCCCACTCCCCTCCACCACTCCCCCAGCACACCGCAGACACCACCTCCTGTGCCCACACTTGGCAAGCCCCCGTTCCCTCCCTCCCAGCTGAGCCTCCCACGCTCCCCAACCACTGCGCCTCACTCAGCTAGCTCTCTGGCTGCAGTCCCGGAAAACTGAGCTCCCTAGAGCAAAAGCCATTCTCCATGAAACACAAGGCCCAGAGCAGATGCTCACTGACTGTAGCTTTAGGAGCAAGCTCATCTTCGCCTAAATTTCATACACACAGAAAAAAACTTTAAAAGAAGATCTGAGTATTCTTAATGCTGTTAAAAATAAAACAACCCAATTTCTATGTAGCCCTCTTGGCCAAGATTTTCATTACATTCAGAAATAGCCAACTGAGTGAATGCTGCCCTGCTCATGCCAAGAGCCAGACGTTACTAGGTTCTGTACTCCCACCCAGCCACTGCTATTAAGGGACCTGGCCTGCCAAGTGACTCCTTGGGAATCACTAAAACAGTCACAAAACCACATCTGACACCACATGGAAATGACCACCTTTTATCTAAGACTGTTTAATGTCTCAGAAATTTAACCCTAAGTGACACACAAAAGACAGACAGAGAGGCTCAAGGTGGGCATTGAGGCCTGTATCTAAACACCCGGCAGTCCTCCCAGCTCCCGTTAGGACCGAGGGAAGCAGTCTTTGGACCAATATTCCAAGAGACACACAGCATCATCTCAGTTCAGTCGCTCAGTCGTGTCCGACTCCTTGAGACCTCACAGACTACAGCACCCTAGACCTCCCCGTCCATCACCAACTCCAGAAGCTTGCTCAAACTCATGTCCATTGAGTCCATGATGCCATCCAACCATCTCATCCTCTGTCACCCTCTTCTCCTTCTGTCTTCAATCTTTCCCAGCATCAGGGTCTTTTCTAATGAGTCAGTTCTTCGCATCAGGTGGCCAAAGTATTGGAGCTTCAGCTTTAGCATCAGTCCTCCCAATGAATATTCAGGACTGATTTCCTTTAGGATTAACTGGTTTGATCTCCTTGCAGTCCAAGGAACCCTCAAGAGTCTTCTTCAGCACCGCAGCTCACAAGCATCAACTCTTCAGCACTCAGCTTCCTTTATGGTCCAGCTCTCACATCAACACATGACCACTAGAAAAACCATAGCTTTGACTAGACAGACCTTTGTCAGCTAAGTAACGTCTCTGCTTTTTATTATGCTGTCTAGGTTGGTCATAGCTTTTCCTCCAAGGAGAAAGCATTTTTAACTTCATGGCTGCAGTCAGCATCTGCACTTGATTTTGGGGCAAAAGAAAATAAAGTCTGTCACTGTTTCCATTGTCCCCCCATCTATTTGCGAGGAAGTGATGGGACTGGATGCCATGATCTTCATTTTTTGAATGCTAAGTTTTAAGCCAACTTTTTCACTCTCCTCTTTCATTTTCATCTAGAGGCTCTTTAGTTCCTCTTCGCTTTCTGTGACAAGGGTGGTGTCATCTGTATATCTGAGGTTATTGATATTTCTCCCAGCAATTTGATTTCAGCTTGTGCTTCATCCAGTCCAGCATTTCTCATGATGTACTCTGCATATGTTACATAAGCAAGGTGACAATATACAGCCTTGACATACTCCTCTTCCAATTGTGAATCAGTCCTTTGTTCCATGCCCAGTTCTAACAGTTGCTTCTTCACCTACATACGGATTTCTCAGGGGGCAGGTAAGGTGGTCTGGTATTCCCATCTCTCTAAGAATTTTGCACAGGTTGCTGTGATCCAAACAGCTAAAGGTTTTAACCTATTCAATGAAGGAGAGATAGATGTTTCCTGGAACTCTCTTGCTTTTTCTGTGGTCCAGTGGATGCTGGCAATTTGATCTCTGGTTCCTCTGCCATTTCTAAATCCAGCTTGAACATCTGGAAGTTCTCGGTTAATGTAATATTGAAGCCTCGTTTGGAGAATTTTGAGCATTACCTTGCTAACATGTGAAATGAGTCCAATTGTCTGGCAGTTTGCATTTGCCTTTCTTTGGGATAAGAATGAAAACTGACCTTTCCCAGTCCTGTGGCCACTGCTGAGTTTTCCAAATTTGCTGGCATATTGAGTGCAGCCCTTTCACAGTATCGTCAGTTGGAATTCCATCACCTCCACTACCTTTGTTTGTCGTGATGTTTCCTAAGGCCTACTTGACTTCACACTCCAGGATGCCTGGCTCGAGGTGAATGATCACACCATCATGGTTATCTGGGTCATGAAGATATGTTTCTGTATAGTTCTTCTGTGTATTCTTGCCTCCTCTTCTTAATATCTCCTGCTTCTGTTAGGTCCACACCATTTCTGTCCTTTATTGTGCCCGTCTTTGCATGAAGTGTTCCCTTGGTATCTCCAATTTTCTGATGAGAACTCTAATCTTTCCCATTCTATTGTTTTTCTCTATTTCTTTGCATTGACCACTTAGGAAGGCCTTCTTATCTCTCCTTGCTATTCTTTGGAACTCAGCATTCAGATGGATACATCTTTCCTTTTTCTCCTTTGCCTTTTACTTCTCTTCTTTTCTTAGCTATCCGTAAGGCCTCCACAGACAAACATTTTGCCTTTTTCCATTTTTTTCTTCTTCTTGGGGATGGTTTTGATCACCACCTCCTGTACAATGCTACAAATCTCTGTCCATAGTTCTTCAGACACTGTCTATCAGACCTAATACCTTGAATCCATTTGCTACCTCCTCTGTATAATCATAAGGGATTTGATTTAGGTCATACTTGAATGGTCTAGTGGTTTCCCCTACTTTCTTCAATTAAAGCCTGAATTTTGCAATAAGGAGCTCATGATCTGAGCCACAGTCAACTCCCATTCTTGTTTTTGCTGACTGTATAGAGCTTCTCCATCTTCGGTTGCAAAGAATATAAACAATCAGATTTTGGTACTGACCATCTTGTGACATCCATGTGCAGAGTTGTATATTGTGTTGTTGGAAGAGGGTGTTTGCTCTGACCAGTGCGTTCTCTTGGCAAAACTCTGTTAGCCTTCTCCCTGCTTCATTTTGTACTCCAAGGCCAAATTTGCCTATTACTCCAGGTATCTCTTGACTTCCTACTTTTGCATTCCAGTCCCCTATGATGAAAAGGACATTTTTTTTTTTTTTTTTTGGTGTTAGTTCTAGAAGGTTTTGTAGGTCTTCACAGAACCATTCAACTTTGGCTTCTTTGACATTAGTGGTTGGGGCATAGACTTGGATTACTGTGATATTAAATGATCTGCCTTGGAAACGACCAGAGATCACTCTGTCATTTTTGAGACTGCCCCTAAGTACTGTGTTTGGGACTCTTGTTGACTATGAGGGCTACTCCATTTCTTCTAAGGGATTCTTGCTCACAGTAGTAGATGTAACAGTCATCTGAATGAAATTCGCGCATTCTGGTCCATTTTAGTTCACAAATTCCTAACATGATGATGCTCACTCTGGCCATCTCCTGTTTGACCACTTCCAATTTACCTTGATTTATGGACCTAACACCAGATTCCTATGAAGTATTGTTCTCTACAGCTTTGGAGTTGGTACTTGTATCACCAGTCACATCTACAACTGGGCGCTATTTTTGCTTTGGCTCAGCCTCTTCATTCTTTCTGAATCTATTTCTCCACTCTTCCCCAGTTGCATTTTGGACACCTACTGACCAGAGGAGTTCATCTTTCAGTGTCAAATCTTTTTGCCTTTTCATGGGGTTCTCAAGGCAAGAATACTGAAGTGGTTAGCCATTCCCATCTCCAGTGGACTACATTTAGTCAGAACTCTCCACCATGACCTGTCCATCTTGGGTGGTCCTACATGGCTTGGCTCATAGTTCCACTGAGTTAGGCAAGGCACCTCAGCATTATCTGCCCAGCTACAATTCAGGAAGATGGCACTGCCCATGGAGATGAGTCCAACAGGAGCAGCAGGCCTAAGAGAAAACAGGAGCAGCACCAACACCAGGAGCTCTTCTCTCAAAATTTAGACCAGCACATCAACCCAACCCCCTCTTTTCTCATTATGCAGACCAGCACTGACGCCAAATTCCCTCTTTTTCCATAACGTGGACAACAGAGGGTTTATTTTCCTGGGCTCCAAAATCACTGCAGATGGTGACTGCAGCCATGAAATTTAAAGACACTTGCTCCTTCGAAGGAAAGTTATGACCAACCTAGACAGCATATTAAAAGCAGAGACATTGCTTTGCCAACAAAGGTCTGTCTAGTCAAAGCTATGGTTTTTCCCGTAGTCATGCAAGGGTGTGAGAGTTGATCCATAAAGGAAGCTGAGCATGGAAGAAATGATGCTTTAAACTGTGGTGTTGAAAAAGACTCTTGAGACTCCTTGGACTGCAAGGAGATCCAACCAGTCCATCCTAAAGGACATCAGTCCTGAATATTCATTGGAAGGACTGATGCTGAAGCTGAAGCTCCAGTACTCTGGCCACTGATGAGAAGAGCTGATTCGTTAGAAAAGATCTTGATGCTGGGAAAGACTGAAGAAGGCAGGAGAAAAAGGGGATGACAGAGGATGAGATGGTTGGATGGCATCACCAACTTGATGGACATGAGTCTGAGAAAGCTCGGGAGCTGGTGATGGCCAGGGAGGCCTGGCGTGCTGCAGTCCATGGGGTCGCAAAGAGTCAAATACGACTGAGTGACTGAACTGAACTGGGGGTTAAGTGCATATTAATTCCAAAGTATTTCTTAATTAACAAACTAATAAAAGCTTTTGCTTTTTAAAATGATTAACTGAACACCTGATGAGTTTAACTGACGAGAACAAGAGTGAACTTGGTGCATAAACTGTAGCACTTACAGCTATTTACTTAAAGAGCCTTGAATAGGGAACTTTTATCTTTCAAATAAAATTAGCTAGCCAGAAGATGAAAGTTCAGCTGGAACTGGTAATCTTAATTTTCATTCCCTAAACAAAATTTTATCAGCAACTGTGGGGAAGGATACAGGGACAGAGACACAGTGCGCGTCTTCTCTGAGGCGGAGGCCAGGCGTCTGCAGGCTCTCCCACGCCCTGCGGCTCCCCTGGTGGGCAGGCAGATGGCAGGGGCACTCAGTGTGCCTGCCTCCTCCTTCTGCCAGAAGAGGGCAGAGGGCAATGCAGAGCGGCCACAGCAGCCTATCAACACGCAAAGAGTAAGTCTTTAGTCTGAATGAGGTCTCTGTCCAAACCGAGACATTCATTTGGAAGCATGTTCTCTGTTAATTCAGATTATCCTTACCATAGACACAGTTACAGTTCCCTGCTTCTTCCAAAAGCCACAGCTAGATGCAAAGTGCCACCTGAAATCTTCTTAAAATAAATGCATTTTGCTGGAAAATCAGCCCGTTCTCCAGCTGTTCAGTCACTAGTCAAGCCTGCCTCCTGCAGCCCCTTGGACTGCAGCACACCATGCGCCTCTGTCCTTCACGTCTCCAGGAGTTTGCTCAAGTTCATTTCCATTGAGTCGGTGATGCTATCTAACCATCTCATCCCCTGCTGGCGCCTTCTCCTTCTGCCTTCAAACTTTCCCAGCATCAGGGTTCAATGAGTCGGCTCTTCAGATCAAGTGGCCAAAGTACTGGAGCTTCAGCTTTTGCATCAGTCTTTCCAATGAATATTCAAAGTTGATCTCCTTTAGGACTAACTGGTTTGATCTTGCAGTCCAAGGGACTTGCAAGAGTCTTCCTCAGCACCACAATTCAAAAGCATCAATTCTTTGGCACTCATCCTTCTTTATGGTCCAACCCTCACATCTGTACATGACTGGTGGAGAAACCACAGCTTTGACTCTATGGACCTTTGCCAGCAAAGTGATGTCTCTGCTTTTTAATATGGTGTCTGGGTTGGTCATACCTTTCTTTCCAAGGAGCAAGCATCTCTTAATTTCATGGCTGCAGTCATTTTAGTGGGGAGAAAATCTGTCACTGCTTCCACTTATTCCCCTTCTATTTGCCATGAAGGGATAGGACCAGATGCCATGATCTTACTTTTCTGAATGTAGAGTTTCAAGCTAGCTTTTTCACTCTCCTTTTTCACCCTCATCAAGGGGCTTATTAGTTCCTCTTCGTTTTCTGCCACTAGAGTGGTATTCTCTACATGTCTGAGGTGGTTGCTGTTTCTTCCGGCATCTTGACTCCAGCTTATGGCTCATCCAGCCCGGTATTTAGCATGAAGTATTCTGCGGAGAAGCTCAGTGAGTAGGGTGACAGCATGCAACCTTGTCACTGTGCGCCCCTTTCCCCATTCTGACCAGTCAGTTGTTCCATGTCCAGCTCTAACTGTGGCTTCTTGACCTGCATACAGGTTTCTCAGGAGGCAGGCCAGGTGGCCTGGCCTTCCCTCCTCTCTAACGGTGGGTTTCCCAGTCTGCAGTGGTCTATCAGTCAAGGGCTCTAGTGCAGTCAGTGAGGCGGCTGCTGTTTTTCAGTCACTCAGTTGCTTCTGAATTTTGTGACCTCACGGACCACAGCACGCCAGGCTTCCCTGTCCTTCACTATCTCCCAGAGTCCATGGGAGAAGGGAATGGCAAACCACTTCAGCATTCTTGCCTTGAGGATCCTATGAACAGTATGAAAAGACAATGAGGCAGAAGGTGATGTTTTTTCAGTCCTCCTTTGCTTTCTCCATGACCCAACAAATATTCACAATTTGATCTCTGGTTCCTCTGCCTTTTCTAAACCCAGCTTGTATATCTGGAAGTTCTTGGTTCATGTACTGCTGAAGCCTAACTTAAAGGATTTTGAGCATGATACTTGCTAGCATGTGAAATGACTGCAACTGTACGGTAGCTGGAACATTCCTTGGCAATGCCCTTCTTTGGAAATAACATGAAAATTGACCTTTTCTAGTCCTGTAGCCACTGCTGAGTTTTCTCTGAGGTACCACATATTTTCAAAGATTTAATCTGGTATGTATTTTGAAATAGCAGAAATGTTTGCAATAATCTAGTTTGTCTGAATTAAAACAAAATAATCTTCTTAAATGCCTACATATGAAGAAAAAGAGAAGAGAAGATTGAGTTTGATAATTCCTAAAAGAAAAGCTTGATTTTCTCATTTGAGCTTTCAATTTGCTGGTTTTCGAGTTCAAAGAGCAAAGTAAAACTCAAGTGAAAGTTCTTTGCTAGTTTTACTCTATTCACACTATAACACTTTATATGGAAAACAAAAAATAACAACCAAAGTTGTTCTGCTATTTCCAAAGGACAGACACATCATACCATTTATAAACGCTTCTGTGTATAACTAAGAAATGTTCCCCTGGGAGCAAAAATGTGGGTCTGTCTACATGTCCAACCTTTCTCCTGTTAAAAACTCTTGATTATTCCAACACACAAACTCTCAAAGTGCCCACTCCTCTCACACGATCTGGCAGGTCTGTGAGCACCGGGAGGGGAACAGAATGAGCAGAAGCAATGTCAACGATAACCTCTCAGTCACAGGGATTTTCAAGTTTGATAACAACTCTCAAGGGCCACAGGTGTGGGCCACTCTAAGCTGCATGCCAGGGAGATGGGAGGGGGAAAGCAGACAGTCTGCCTTCTTTCACCTTTCTGAGTTTCTTTTATTTCTTAAGATGCATCACGCTTCCTGATGACTTTATCTAAGGTTATCACTAGGGAGACTGAGAAATAGCCACTGTAAAATCAGGGGTGAGAACAGGCATGAAGCCAAGGGCGGCTGAGGACTGAGCGACTACAGGGTTTCTCCCCTGTTTTGGCCATGACGCCACTGAGCTGTCTAAACACCATATGCTCAGCTATATACGTACGGGGAGGAGTGGCAGTGGCCAAGCACTCCCTGAAGAGGCGCCCTCCAACACTGCAGGCTACCTGGAGCATCCGACAGATCTGGTGTCCAAATCCTGCCCATAAAGAGGAACTTTGAGGGACGAAGGCATCAACTTGGTGTCATGCTTTGGCTCAGACCTCCAGTGTCCACAGCTGCACACCTGCAGGAGCTCTGGTGCGGAGAGTCAGTGACTGTGGAGCTAAAGGCACCTTTGACTCTAAACCTCACTCCAAACAAGTAGCTCCCGCCCGCCCGTCAGACAAGGCTTAGAGACAGCTGCTCGTGTAGCGGCGCTTGAGGGACCATTGCTCTCCCTGTGTCTGAAATTCAACCATCAGAGTAATCCTTTTCCAAGGAATGCCTTGCTAAATGCAAGCACTTCTGAAGAGGCAGTGTTTTAAACACACATATCGGTCACTAATTCACGCTGAGACATCTGCCAGGGGCAGCAGAATGCCCCTGACCAGGCCCTGCTCAGCCCGGTGGGGAGACAGCCATGGACGATGCACACGGTCAAGTACAAACCATAATCTGCTGAAGAAGGAAGAGCACACAGCACCCTCAGAGAGGAAACTACTTCTTTTCCAGGGAGGGAGAGGAGACACTGGGTCAGTGGCCCTCTGGGGCACCTCCTTCCTCCCCCACTTCCCCATCCAACCACCCCTCTCCCACACGCAAGATGGTCCCAGTGAGTGACAGGAAATCACTTTTGATGAGGGAAGAAGGGAGGAATCTGGGGGAGTTAGTGTTTAAGGGCCTGAGAGATAAAGAAAACTGATCAGAAGGATGGCTTGAGTCAGAAAATGCACTTTGTATCTGTCAACATGGATTTGATTCTTAAAGCAATGCAAGTGAAAGAAAGCGCCTTGGTATAAAGGGGGCAAACCCACTTTTGCCAGCCTCCCACCAGCGAGGTTCAAGGCTTCCAGCAGGAATTCCACTTCCAGGAGAAGTGTCAGTAAGATGAGCAAGGTCTCAAAGGAGAGAGGAATGAGACAGGAAGGAGAGAGGGAAACCTCTCAAAGAACTGAGAATGAAGTGGTAAAATGTTCCCCAAATGCAGGAAAAACAAACTGGAAGTAAGATGAAGAAACAAAACATCAGTCCAGGAGGTCCAGCATCATTTCTGAGCAGCTCCAATAACAGACAATAGACATATGGATGGGAGGAAAATGTACCCATATGCAGGACAGAACCCTCCAAGGGCAAAGAAAAGCCACAAAAAGGTGCAAGCACCACAGCAGCACTCACCTCCGTCGGCACCTCCAGCAGGAGAGGAGGGTAGGTGTGGCTGAGATAGGGACTGCGGGGCTGCAGCCACGAGCCTTCCCGCACTGAGGACCCGCAAAGTGCCTGAGGACCCAAGGCGCCATGCAGATGGCAGCTGAGGCTGTAAGAGTCCAGAAGAGCAGGAGAGCAGAGCAGGGCAGGGCAAAGCAGGGCTCAGAGAGGACAGGCCGTCCTGACAGCAGGGCTGCGAGCAGAGCCAGAGCCAGTGCCACGCAGAGGAGCGCCCTGAGGTCCCGAGGGCTGGGCGCATTACACCCAGGGAAAGGCCAGGCAGATGGCCAAGGGTCATGCGACCCTGGGGCCACACAAGGCCAGCGTGTGCAGGGGCTGCGCCTGACGCCGGCACGCGGGGACAGCCCAGGAGGCCCCGGCCTCAGGAACAGGGCCTCTTCATCTCCTAAGGCTCCCCAGACCGCCTAACAAGGCTTCAGGCAAACCCTGCAAGGATCAGGTAAATGGCCCCTTACAGGACAAAAGGCAAGACCCTTCACAGATCCAAAACCTTCTAGAGTACAGTACAATACTGGACACAAGGGTAAGCAGAAACACGTGGACCCACCCGAAGGAGAAAAGGCAATAAACAGGCCCAGCAATGACAGGGATGATGGAATTAGTAGATAAGGACTTGAAAACAGGCACTGCAAACAAGTTTAACGATTTAAAGGAAAACATGAAGACAGGGAAGAAAGAAATGGAAGATTTTTTAAAATACCAAAAACACAGCATCTGAAATGACAGTTTCACTGGATAGGTTAGTAGCAGCCTAGACACTACAGAAGAAAGGCCCTGTGAATGTGAAATCAGAGCAACGAGAGGGCCCAAGCTGAAGCACAGACAGAAGTGGCTTAACAAAGAGCCTGGGCGTCTGAGGGGCACTGCGAGGTGTGAGCCAGGCCTGTGACATGGGCCTAGAGGGACAGAGAGACACGGAAGACAGTATTCAATGAAACGGTGCTCTCAAAGTCAACAGGGGACAGAAACTCACAGACCCAAGGAGCCTAAGAGCTGGAGGAAGTGACTCCAAAGTTTAGCTTCAACAGGGGCTGAAAACCAGCAGTCAGCAAGAAACCCTAAGGACAGCCAGAGGAACACTCACAACCTGCGGATCCAACAGTCAGAAGGACCACAGTCACCTCAGGAGAAACGCAGCTGGACAGCAGTGATACCCGCGAAGTGCCGGACAAAGCGTCTACAGCTCCACCTCCAGCAGAGCTCTGTTTCTGCAACAAAGAGCGCCAGAAACCACAAACACGGTGACATCGACTCACCGATTAACTCCTTTCCAGAGCAACTGAAAGCACAGCTCACAGGCCAAATCTGGCTGGCTTGCCTTTACTCAGTCTGAAAGCTAATAATGCTTTTCATATCGCTTTCAACGATCAGAAAATTATTGAAAGAAGAATATTCTGTGACACAGACCAATGACATACAATTCACACTTTGTGACATGGGAAAACTAGACAAAGCTTCAGGGCACAACCATGGCCTTCTGGATTTGTGTCTAGGGCGGCCACCTCTGCAGAGCTCACTAGCTGTTACTGACTGTGGGGCCCTCAAAGCCTAAAATATTTATCACTTGGTCCTTCACAAAAATGTTTGCCAATAGCTTAAAGTAAAAATAAGAATCATGTATTTATGCCTAAAACATATGCATAATCTCAAAAGGCTACCCACTATGTTTCCATTTATGTGACTTTCTCAAAAATGACTGAAGGGTTGAGTTGGAGGACTGACCACATTGTTTACTGGGGACAGGGACAGAAGGTGGGTATGAAGAGGCCACAGACGGAGAGCCCTGTGACCACGGAGCACGCCTGTATCCTGTATGGATGACGCATCCATAGCTGTACGTGGATACCTGCACATCCACGTTTGTATCCAGTGTGGATGATACATCCGTGTCTGTACGTGGATACCTGCACATCCACGTTTGTATCCAGTGTGGATGATACATCTGTGTCTGTACGTTGATACCTGCACATCCACGCCCGTATCCTGTATGGATGATACATCCGTGTCTGTACGTGGATACCTGCACATCTACGTTTGTATTCAGTGTGGATGATACATCCGTGTCTGTACGTTGATACCTGCACATCCACGCCCGTATCCTGTATGGATGATACATCCGTGTCTATATGTGGAAACCTGCACATCCATGCTCGTATCCTGTATGGATGATGCATCCATGTCTGTACATGGATACCTGCACATCCACGCCCGTATCCTGTATGGATGATGCATCCGTGTCTGTACGTGGATACTTGCACATCCATGCCCGTATCCTGTATGGATGATGCATCCGTGTCTGTACGTGGATACCTGCACATCCACGCCCGTATCCTGTATGGATGATACATCCGTGTCTATATGTGGATACCTGCACATCCATGCTCGTATCCTGTATGGATGATGCATCCATGTCTGTACATGGATACCTGCACATCCACGCCCGTATCCTGTATGGATGATGCATCCGTGTCTGTACGTGGATACTTGCACATCCATGCCCGTATCCTGTATGGATGATGCATCCGTGTCTGTACGTGGATACCTGCACATCCACGCCCGTATCCTGTATGGATGATGCATCCGTGTCTGTACGTGGATACCTGCACATCCACGCCCGTATCTCATGGATGATACATCCATATCTTGTATGGCTGATACATCCATGTCCGTACGTGGATACCTGCACATCCACGCCTGTTTCTTGTATGGATGATACATCCATATCTGTATGTGGATACCTGCACATACATGCCTGTATCTTGTGTGAATAATACTGCACAGAATTATACACATACACAAACGAATGGGTGTAAAAAATGCTGAAAAGTGAGTAACATCTATAGTCTGCTTCACAGTATTGTACTAATGTCAAGTTCCTGGCTTTGATATTATACTTTATTATATACAATGTCATCTGATAAAGGGTACATGAAATCCTATATGCTATTTTTGCAACTCCCTTGAGTATATAATTATTTCAAAATAAAATCTTTAAAATATACTGAATAGCAAAAATGATGGGGGAAATGGAAGTACACTGTTGTAAGGTTTTTACAATATGCCCTGCTGCTGCTGCTAAGTCGCTTCAGTCGTGTCTGACTCTGTGCGACCCCATAGACGGAAGCCCACCAGGCTCCCCGTCCCTGGGACTCTCCAGGCAAGATCACTGGAGTGGGTTGCCATTTCCTTCTCCAATGCACGAAAGTGAAAAGTGAAAGTGAATTCGCTCAGTCATGTCCAACTCTTCGTGACCCCATGGACTGCAGCCCACCAGGCTCCACGGCCCATGGGATTTTCCAGGCAAGAGTACTGGAGTGGGGTGCCATTGCCTTCTCCAGACAATATGCCTTACATGGTATAATACTGAAGTCAAATTCTGACAAGTTAAAGACATACATTATAAACCCTAGAGCAACTGCTAAAAAAATAAGCAAACACATAAAAACAAATAAATCTAATAATTCAAGTCCAGTAGGAAGCCAATATAAAGCAAAATACTGATAATTATTCAACTTTTCCAAAAGAAGTCAGAAAAGGGGAAAACAGGGAAAAGAGGACAGAGTAAAGAGCACAGTGAAGACGTAAACCCGGCCACGGCAGCCGGCACCGCAAACCCGGCCACGGCAGCCGGCACAGCAAATGTAAACAGCCCAGGCAGTCCAACTAAAAAGACAGAGACTGCAAGACAGACATGCTGCTTAAGAGAAATGCTTCAACTATAAAGAATAGTTTAAAAGTGAAAGAATAGAAAGAAGACATCCCATAATCACACGAAAGCTGTCTTCTAATAGCAGACACACCCTACACGACACTTCTACAGGAGGAAAGAGCTTCAAAGCTTTTAAATTTCTTAAATCCTTCTAAGGAATAGAACTACACCTACTTTACAACAGAAATAAGGCACTTCTCTTTCAATGCGCTCTGGTCAACTGCCTGCTAATCAGATAAATAGACACCCTGTGCATTTACCCTTAATCCTGTGCAGATGTGAGCGGCGTTTTCCATTTCAGACTTTACAGAGAAACAAATCCTGAGTCCTGAAAGCACGCACTCGTTCCATCCAGCCAGTTCTCAGAATCAGCTCCAGCTCCAGGCGCACGGCCCCTGGAGACCACGACTCACCTCCGCCGCCCCCCAGCAGAAGAGAGTACACGCGCTGTCGCACGGGGCGGTAGACGAAGGCCTGGCTAGGCAGGGCCTGGTCCGTGGCGTCCTCCAAACTGTTGCTGCACTCCACCTCGCCGCTGCTCATCACGCTGTACACCAGGTAGCTCTCTGCCTGGACATGCTGTGCTCTGGCGACCTGCCCAACAATTAAATGCAACTGGTTTCTCCTTGAAAACAATACCATGACCTTCAGCAGGAAATCCAAGGCCTTCTAGGGCTCAGAGGTAGAGAAAATGTCACTCAAACTCAGGACGTCAAGCTGGCCTCTGTGCTTCCAGCTCAGAACTTTCTATTACCACTTTCCTCCTCCAATTTCCACCCACCAACCAGACTTGTGACTTACCTCTGCCGTCACTGAACATCCTGTCCACTCGACAGGGAGAGGGGGTGCCCAGGGCTCCAGCCGCCCCCCCTTCAGGCTCTCCAACCCATCCTTCACCTCAGTGACACTGCCTTCCTAGAAACAGAGGCCCAATCACTGCACTCAGGCCAGCTACCAGACTCTTAAGCCTGAGTTGAAGAGGCCCTGTGAAGACCTCCATCTCCCGTGCACCCCTCATGGACACTCTGGAGCCCAACCTCCATGATAGAAACTGACCTCTTTCAGCCCTTCCCAAAAGCCACTTCCCAGTCTCTGCCCTGTGAGGTTCCCCTGAAGTGTCACCTCTCCAGAACCCTGTCATCCTCTGTGAACAAGAACTCACCTCCCCGACCTAAGGGGCTCAACTCACATTTACTGTCCACTCGTTACCTTGCCTCATCTCTCCTATTAAACCACAAATTCCTTGGGATTAGAAACTGCATCACTTTCATTCACCTGTTCAGTACTGTTTAACTGAGCAGAAACTGTGCCTGAGCACTCGCTTCTTTCTGCTCTGAATGCAGTGCAGTGCCACCACTGGGAGGTGAAGAGATGGATGATGTAAACAGATGCCACGCTCCCACTCAGTGAGCTGAGATCAGATGGTCTGTAATAACCGACATAAGGGTTTCATGTTTCCGCAAAGAACAGTCTCACCACTGCAGGATTACTCTTCATAATTTAAAGCTATCCTACCCCTGATGGCATGTAAAATGCACTCTGACAACCTGCAGGATTACTCTTCATAATTTAAAGTCACCCCTACCCCTGATGGCATGTAAAATGCGCTCTGACAACCTGTAGCATTACTCTTCATAATTTAAAGTCACCCTACCCCTGATGGCATGTAAAATGCGCTCTGACAACAGCCTGGAGCATCAGAACCTTTGCTCATCAGCGTCCTGCTACTGACGCACGTGACGCGCTCACTCAGGCCCATTCACTCTGGTGACTTGAGTCTTAATATCTTCAGTGCCTGCTTCCTTCACATGTAAAATGGGTTTAACAAAGGTGCTGTCCTCACAGAACTACCCATGAGGATTAAATGAGCTAATACAGAGGCTGGCAAATAGTGTGTGGCCAACAGGCGGCCACGACTGCTCTCTGGCTGGACATACTCCAGGGTATATTTCATAGCTAAATGCTTCTTTAAATCAGGATGGCAGACAAGCTAGCAGCTTTAAAGTCAGCAAGGATCCCAAATGAGTTATTACTTGATGCTCTAACCAATGCTCTAACCAAGATCATTAGAAGTAACATTATTTCTCTATAATGCCCCTTTTGATACAGAATCTATCAGAAACAATATGGTCAGTTATTTCATGATTCTTTTAAGGTACAATACCCTCTAATGTATTTTCCTATACCTTCCTACGTTTCTTCCTCTTTATTTCAAAAGTGTTAGAATTTTGACAAATTTATCCATAAAATTATAACAAATTATATATTCACTCTATCAAAAAGCCTCCAATTTTGGCAACTGTACAGAGTTAAGATGTAACATTCTTTTCTGGGTGTACACAGGGTTTTCAGAGAAGTTTTCTACAATTATAATATTAATTCATTAACTAGCTCATCACCGCTTACTGCAGATATTATATAGCATTCCACACTTGGAAAAACTTTAACATATTCTCCTAATCTGAAAATTCTAAAGCAAGAATTCAGTTTATCCAGTTGCTGGAGGAAACAGCGATGGTTGTGTGCATGCACCCAGGTAACTGCTAGATTCAGCTACCAAAGGGCTTCTAGGGTGACTACATGTCCCCAAAATGCACGTTTGAATTCTGGTTATCTATTGTCAGTGCTGGAAGATGCTACTGCAAAAAAAATTTTAAGGAATTTTTAAGGGGAATTTAAGAAACTTCCAAATTAATTTCGAAGCAGCCTCTAAGCTCAAGAAGTCCAAGTGTCACTGACACAGGACATGCTCTGTCCTCTCCCTGCTCCCCCCATCATCGCCCTCCACCTGCTCACAGGCCCAGAAAGACTCTGCTGGGCTCCTTCCGCCAGACTTCCACAAAGAGCAATCCCATTCCCAGCCTCTCCTTTTTGCCTCCAAATTGCCACCAAATTCCTGTAATCTGACCTCCACTAAGCCCATGGGTGACCACAGCCCTGTAGGCTCTCCGATCCGCCCATGTGGCAATCCTGATGACCTCCGAGCCCCGTCCACGGCCGCTGCGGCATTGGGCAGGCCCGCCTTCCTTCTCACCCTTGAACCTGCCTCCTGGGCCCTTGTCAACTTACTTTCACCTCGCTCTCCTCCCCGTCGGATGCCCTTCACTCCTCAGGGAATCACTGCTTCTAGCTGGAAGGTCTCCACTACACGTAGATCCCACATCTTAAGCATCAGATGGTCCCTGTGAAGACTTCCTTCTGTTTGGCTCAGGCCAACCCCACCCCACCAGCCTGAGAACAGGAGCTTCACCTGCACAGCAGGTTTCTCTTCTGAAACACAGCCTGAGTTGCTTCTTTTACTCCAGTTCCATTTCCCTAATTCCAGCTCATAGCCACACCGGTCCATTCTCTGCTGTGTTTCAGAAAACAAGTATCTGATCTCGCCACATCTCCACTTGCTATCCCATGCCTCCTAAAAGAGGCTAAGAACTAAGTCCTGAACTCTCTCAGCACACAAATGCTTGCCCTCTGCGGCTGGACCTAACTTTCCTGGACTCCCCTTGGAGGAAACCAGGTGAGATGCCAGGCCACCAGGCCCAGTGAGTATGGGGCAGGCATAGCAAACTCAGCTGGGGTGCGTGAGGAGGAGCCCAGACTGACAGGTGCGAGGCATATAGACGGAAGTGAGAGCTGGGGACCGGCAGGAGCCAGAGCGAAACAGAAGCAAGCAGAGAGGGCCTGGGACGGTGCTGGAGGCGTGGTATGGGACTTCTCCGCGTCCTGGGCTGGACAAAAAGCAGATACTGCCCAACTCTCGAATGAGACTCTGAGCAGGGCGGCTCCCTTTCAGACTCTTCCGTTCTCCCACTTCCCAACTCCTGACCATGACGTGTCCCTCTCCCAGTGCTGATGGACTTTCAGACCCCAGGGAAGGCGGGTGCGATCTTGTGAAGCACGGAAGGCTGGGGCTCAAACTCGGGGTCTACAGGAACTAGCTGTGCGACCACTGCAGACACGCCATTCAGCCTTTGCACACCCGCGGCCTCCACTGCAGACACGCCATTCAGCCTTTGCACACCTGCAGCCTCCACTGCAGACATGCCATTCAGCCTTTGCACACCCGCAGCCTCATGTGAGCGGCGACCAGGCATCCAGCAAGAGCTGTGTTAGCGGAGACAGTGAGGAACGGCCAAGAACCAGGAATAACTACGCAGAGGTGTGTCGCTGCAGAGCCAGCAGCGCAACCACACTGAGCACAGAAGCTGAGCGCAGACTGGGCTCCGTCCTTCCTCTGCCCACCTTTCTCCTCAGGCCACGCTGAGGTCCATCCTTCTCCAGGCTGACATGTTCCACCCAACTCCCACTGCTCGTCGGGACCTCCACGTGCAGGTCTGCCTCCAACACTCCTCCAATGTCCACTCACATTCTTTTCCCTCTAAAAAGCAGTTAAGAATGTTTCCAGGTAGAATAAATTTCTTAATGCTTTTTCACCTATAACTCTCTTGAAACATGTACCACATTCGATCTCTCACCTTATCACTATGATAAGAAGCTACCCTCTCTGTTACAAGGCACATGACAGAGAGAGGGGAAGGGTCCTTGCAGTTGTGCAGGATGGAGGGGAGAAGTCATTGACAGAGCGTAGAGACAGAAGAGGTAGAGGACACTGCCTGAGACCGCAGCAGGGCAAGACGAGAACCAACAAGGCCAAGCCCTCACAGGACCACCTGGTCTGGAAGGAAAGACCTGAACCAGAGAGGACATTCTGGGGGCACCTGCGGCAAACATCGGTCTCTCACACAGGGTGGGCGGCCTCTCTGGGTGTGACGGGAAAGCCCAGCAGGCACCAACCAGCGGAGAGGCTGGAGGGCCGTCCAGGAGAGGGGGCAGGCAGGAGGGGCAGGCACAGCTGGAGCAGCAGGCAGCAGCCGGGACAGCAGCCCACTCTGTGCAGGTCACTGCTTCCCTCCGAAGAGCTAGCAAATGCAAACCAGGGCTTTATTTCTGCATGCAGCCTGACAAAGGGGCTGAAAGGGGCAAAAGCCTATTCAGGAAGAGTTCCCAGAGGTCCGCAGTCATCCACACAGGGTGGTGAGCACCACTGAACAGATCAAAGGAACAAGACTTAAGAAAGACTGGTTATGAAGAATGGGAGAGACATTCCCAGGTTTTTAACTTGCAAAGATGGCGACACTCATCACAAGAACAATGAAAAGCTGTGAGTGGAGTCCTGCCTGGCTCCGCGCTTGCTGAGATGCCGCAGGGCATTAGTGTCCACACGCACCTCCTCTGTAACCCAAGGATAACGAGAGGTTTCGATGAGATAGCAGCTACACTGCAACCAGCCTACACCAAGTGGGCAGTTCACGAACAGTGGCCTTCCTTCAAAACTATCAAGGCTCTGTATCATTTTCAGGACTACATTCAAATCCCTAGGGTGGTGTGCAGGAATATCCACCATCTGGCTCTGTCTGTCCTTCCCAATTATCTTCTGCTTACTTAGCTCTTCACACCCCAGGCCTCAGCTACTTGTCCAGGCCTCTGCTGAGGACACAGGTCCCATCTTTGTCTGTTCACAGCAAACCTCGGCCCAGGAAGGCCCGGCTCCAATTGTAACTACTCCTTTGGGGACTTCTCTCTGTCCTTAAGCCACAGTGATCACTCTCTTCAAATCCCTAGCACTCTGTAACAGCCATGGAGCAACTCAAGACAGAGCTCACAGTGTAGGTTTTCACAGGTATCGTGAAGCTCCTGGCTAAACTCAAGGGTTTGGCTCTGTGGCCCCCACCGTGTCTTAACCACTGCAGGCAGTCCATAAATATTCACTGACAAATCCATCACTGGGTACGTTTTCCATCATGGCATGTTAGATGCGGGTGGGCACGTACACCTACCTTTAAGATTTCAGGATCCGAAACCACAGCTACTTGATGTTTGGCTTCAGGCCCCATATTTACAGGGTCTTCCTGTTTAACTTCAGTGTTTGCACACATGGCTGCTTCTAGGCTACATTCAGGGTCTGTACCTACAGGTAATTTCTGCTTGGATTCAGGGTCCATACACATGGGAACCTCTTGCTTAGATTCAGGATCTGAACTCATGGATAGTACCTGCTTGTCCAAAGTTACTACATCTTTAGGTTTTTGGATAAACCATGGAGATTTCTGTCCTGGCAAAAGATACGATGCTACTCCTTTATAAAAAGAGCTTTGTTTGATCCCAAAGGTAGCATCTCTTCCAGCTTTTTCTCACCTTGATGCAACCGAAGAACTTTAGATATGTGGTCTGCTACAGCTAAGATAACATTACCTTTTCTGTCACAGCTCTCTCTCACAGAGGCATAGGAAGTCAAGCACTTGTACCGAAAGCTCTCGAACATGCCTTCTGGGACAACGTCGTTGCCAAGCAGGCAGGCCAGCAGAGGCAGGTCGGCCAGGCGGAGCCCGAGGCTCTGACAGAGCTTCTCCCGGCAGAGCATGACAGTGTCCAGGCTGTCCAGGGAGAGCTCGCTGATGGAAAAGTAGGGACAGGTGTCGAAGATTAGGTAGTCAGTGTCTTCCCCAAGAATCCCAAGGCAGTTGTTCTGGAAGCCATAGGAGGCCACCTCGTAGTCAGCCTCCTGTAACGAGCACAGAGTTTCCTGACCCAGGGCCTTCAAAGCAAACCGCGTGAATATGGCCAGCCCCGAGGGAATGAAGAACATGTTTCTGCCCGGCTGCTCCCTGTGGGACTTGATGTAGTGGAAGATCTTGGCTATCTCCCTATTGTTCTTGAGTCTGCGTTTCACCCACTCATCTCTCTTGGACTGCTCCACCATGCCATCGAAGAAGAAGATCAGCTTGATGCCAACAGCGGTAAAAGCCCTCACGAATTCTCGCAAAGAAGAATAGTACTCCCGCCACTGTCCGCCGCAGACCCAGGACTCCGGCGTGTACCAGTACCTGAGGCAGCACATGGCGTCAACCACGATGGCGGGCGTCCCTCCGGGGTGCTGGCTCCGGTGGCGCTCTGCCAGCTCCTTGAAGTTTACTACCGTACATACATGTGGGCAGCTACTTGCCACAAACCCATGCAAACCTCTTACGCCCATAATGGAACTCCTGGGAAGGATCTAAAAAGGAAAAGAAATGAGTGAATACGGTGTCACCATCAGACACATGGCGCCTGCCAAAGCAAACAGTCAAAGTTTCACATTCCCTCGTCCTCGTCATAACACAGGGCACGCCGTGCTCTCCGGAGCGCGAGAGCCCTCCTCGCACACACCCACGGGGCTGGGCCCGAGCGAGGCACTGAGTCGGGCTCTGAGCAGGACAGCGCAGGGCAGGGCTCTCTCAAGATTTTCACTATGACTATTATTCAAGAGATGTCCTAACGAAGTCTGAAAACAGGTTAATAGTTTCACAGAAGTACTGCTTCCCATCTAGGAGCGCAGACAGAAGTTAGTTCTGAAAGCTTAAAATGCAAAACCGATGCACGCAACACTGACGGTTGGAAACACAGTTTTGCTGAGAGAAAGGGGCGGGACCAACGCCCGGCCGCGGAGCAGCCGCAGGGGCCAGGGGCCGTGCGGGGGGCCAGAGCCCCGGCCGCGGTGGGGCAGGGAGGCGGTGCTGACGCTGCACAGGCAAAGTGACAGACAGGTTCACTACCTTGGCTGTGGGGTGCTTTCACAGGTAACCACATACATGGTTTCCCGCACATCAATATACCTCAATAAAGGTGTTAAAAGATTATATGAAAATGCTCTAGGCCAAATATCCTCAACATTTGAGATGATGACTGACTTTAGATGAAAAACTATCTGTTCTAAAACGAAAAAATACACAAAATAGTTAGAAAAGTTAGAATTCACAATCTGGAAAAAAAAAATTTAAGCAGAGTCCTTTATATGAGTATGATGTCCTTGCACATAGTACAGACACTCATTGGTGGTCAGACATCTTTTATCTCAACAGCCTGTTCTTCTCATCAAGGCTTCCTGTCCTCTCATAAAACAAAAGAATCCTTATCATGCAAACAGCAGCAGAGAGGAAACGGCCCTCTCTCAGGCCACAGGCTGAGGGCTGCCACCCCAGCTGCCCCCACATGGCAGAACCAGCTCTAGCTCCTGCCCACCACCTGCCAGACAGCACTGGGCACTCAAAACACATGTCTCCACGCTTCAAAACCACCATGGTGGGTAAAAATTATAAGCCCTATTTCACAAATGAAGGAATGACAAGCAAACTACTAGGCTGGGAAAAGGCTCCCTCGTGGATTCCCTTCTAAGAATGTACACCTGTTAATGGACAGCGGCCTCTAACAATTTAAAATTATCTACTTAATTGCTTCTAATAATGAACACAGGGCCTCCCTGGTGCCTCAGACAGTAGAGAATCCACCTGCAGTATAGAAGATGTGTGTTCAAGCCTCGGGTTGGGAAGATCCTCTGGAGGGGTAATGGCTACCCACTCTGGTATTCTTGCCTTGCCTGGAGAAATCCACGGACTGAGCAGCATGATGGGCCACAGTCCACAGCGTCGCAAAGAGTCGGCCATGGCTGAGCTTTTCACTGGTGGCTCAGCAGTAAAGAATCTGCCTGCCAATGCAAGAGACATGGGTTTGACCCCTGGATCAGGAAGACACCCTAGAGACGGAAATGGCAACCTACTCCAATATTCTGTCTGGAAAATCCCATAGACAGAGGAGGCGAGCAGACTACAGTCCACAGGGTCACAAAGAGTCGGACATGACTTAGTGACTACACAACAACAAAGAATATCTAAAAGCCGAGTGGACACAGACAGCACGTTGGAGCTGAGACCGAGTGAGGCCGTCTCAGTAAGCATGATGGACCTACACTCTTAACCACCGCAGATCCTGCCGGCACTGGGCTGGCCTGGGAAGCTGGGCCTGTTTCTGATGCAGAAGACGGACTTCATAGAACAACCCCCTCAACCACCAGCTCGTTCCCAGGTATGCCCCTGGGCCTGGCGGGAAAGCGGCATGTTTCAGAACACAAAGAAGGGCTGTCAGACGGAACAAAAACCAAAATGGAATTAAAAAAAAAAAAAAAAAGGAAAGGTTTGTGGATGATGAGAGGACCCAAGGCAGAGCTCGCCCAGTGGGAGACTGTGGGGCCTGAGGACCCTGCAGCTCACGCCCTCCAGAAGGGAGGCCACGCCCTCGAGGAGGGAGGCCACGCCCACGAGGGTGCACAGGCAGCAGGCTCCAGACCACCGCCTCTCCCACCCACAGACCTGCCTCTCCCACCTGCCTCCTTTGCCTTGGCTGCCTTCCCTCGCTAATAAAAAAGACATTTTTGTTTCAATTGTTTTTCTACTAAAACTGCAAGTGTCAACACTGAGTTTCATGAAACACTCTCCTCTTTATTTTGCAAGAAGTCGGGCTCAGCCTCTGCTTTGTTTTTAATTCAAATGATTTTCCTCCTTGCTTACCTCAGTAGTAAAAAGCTCATTATTTTTTTAAACAGGTACTGGTTTTTCCTGTATTTTACACTGCCAATTTCTCACAGCTCGAATCACAAATTACCTTAGGAATGTGCTCTTCTATGGTATTTACAAAGAAAATTTTGGATAGGTAAAGATTTGGGAACTTGGGACATTAGAGGATGCCTTCTGGCATTTCAGGTCTCCAAAGCGTGAATGCAATGTTAACCTGCCATCAATGCAGTGTGTGGTGTGAAAAGAAATGCTTATAAAGAGAATCTGTCAATATTACCTTGTTCAATAACTTTCTTCTGTTTTTAAGCCTTTTATTTCTAAGAGCATATACTAAAGACTTACATTCCTTAAAGGTAGTTTTTAAGATGACTGCAAATATATATAAATATACAAAACACACATTGTAAAATTACATATATATACACACATACACATATATAAAGTTTCACTTATTCTACCTGCAAATTATACAGGAAACTGCCATTACCTAGATAACTACTGTTTGGAAAGAAAACAAAAGTTATTCTCGTCAGGGAGGAGTCTTACTGCTCAAAGGAGAATCTGGGGATCCTGCCCATCACTGTGGGCCTCGGGGCAGGTGTTACCCCATCAGGTCCCCAACACCCAGCAGAGTCAGGTACGTGAGACCTGGCAAGCATCTGTGAGGGAGTGATAGATGAAGGCATCACAGGGCAGGGATATAAAGAGAAACCAGGAACCAGCAAGTTTACAGACTCAGCTGTGGGCAAAGCGAGACTACAAGCCAGAGTCTGACTTGGAGAGAAGGCGTCAGGGCAGGACAGTTTAGGAAGGAGCCAGCAGGTGCACAGCGGAGTGGGGCAGGGGCGGCACAGGGGCACGGGGAAGCCTCGCTCTGGCCACGCCCAGCTCAGTCCCGAGGTCCGGGGTGACGAGCAACTGAGGCCTGGACAGAAGAGGTGAGAAACCCAGAAACTCCTTTATTTACCATCTTTCTACTGACAACACTTAGAGAAATGGAGAGGCAGGCCTCAGCAAAAACACATACACCCCTACCTGGCACTGAGAGATCAAAGGTGATGCACGGAGCGTCACTCAGAGCACAGGACAGTGGGCCCACGACAGCCCTGGGCACGCCCCCACAGACCATGAACAGCCTCGGGCACACACCCCACGGACCACGGACAGCCCTGGACACACCCCCCACAGACCACAGACAGTCCAGGGCACACTTTCCATGGACCACAGACAGTTCAGGGCACACACCCGCAGACCCACGACAGCCCTGGGCACACACCCCATGGACCCATGAAAGCCCCGGGCACACACCGCACAGACCCACGAAAGCCCCAGGCACACACCCATGGATCACGGACAGCCCCGGGCACACACCCACAGACCCATGATAGCCCAGGGAAAACACCCAACAGAACAGTGTTTGCAGAACAACCAGAACCAGCAGTTGTGGCCGCGTTAGGTACACTTGGCATCCCAGAGGTTCAAGGCATAATAAATAGTCAAAGGTGAAAAGACAACACGTGTGTAAAGGCACATCAGTAAGGGAGATGTAAGACAGGAAGCTGGTTCCGAGCATACATCTGAAGAGCTGGCTGCTGAGCTGGCTGACAAATCAGACTAATATTCTACAGAAATAAAACCATAACCTCTTGATAGATCTCTATCAGACAAAAATAATGTCTCTACAAGACAAAAATCTACACATTCACATGCATCATCATGATATTTGGGCTGCATCAAGAGGAAACAGCAAATTAAGAGAGATGGACATTCTTTTAGGAAACGGAATTATCTCAGGTGTAACTCTTGGAAATGGCCTAGGATCCGGGGAAGGATGCACGCCCTCCTTTGCCCTGGCTTCCTTTGCCCTGGCTTCGTGTCTGAGTCTTGGCTAACTGCTCTCAGCGGGAGCTTGCCGCCTGGGCCCACGCCCCTCATGAGGCCCTCAGAGCTTCCAGTGGAGGGTCTGAGGTCCACTCTCTCTCCTCTTCTCCCAGAGAGCCCCAGCTAAGAGGAACTTACAGGGACCCTTATTACACAGCAGAGTTTAAGAAAAAGGACTGAAAATTCGGAGATGAAAATGTGTCCCAGGCCAGACAAGACACGGCAGCTGCTCAGCATTTACCGGAATTCACAAGCGCAGCCTCAGGGCAGCCCGGGCGGGGGCTCCAGGCAGGGCTCCCAGGCGGGTCTCTGTGGCGGAGGCCCCACACAGGGCGCAGAACGATGGGCGAAGCCAGCACCCCTGTCGCCACTCCAGCGGGTGTGAGCTGACCGAGACAGACAAGGCTCTGCCTTTGGCAGCTTACACGCTGGCAGGAAAAGCCCCAGCAAGCGGTCGTGACTGGGGCTTCACTACAAGACAGACAAAAGCAGATAGCGTGAGAGGTGGTCAGCAGGAAGATGCAACCCATCCTGGGATCTGCAGGGGCCACCTGAGGAAGGGGATCCACCTGGGGAAAGGGATCCACCTGGGGAAGGGGATCCACCTGGGGAAGGGGACACCACCTGGGGAAGGGGACACCACCTGGGGAAGGGGATCCACCTGGGGAAGGGGACCAACCTGGGGAAGGAAACGCCACCTGGGGAAGGGGATGCACCTGGGGAAGGGGCTCTACCTGGGGAAGGGGATGCACCTGGGGAAGGGGATGCACCTGAGGAAGGGCATGCCAAGGGCCCTGACAAAGGCAGCCAGGGCAGGCGGCAGAGCCAGAGGAAGCGGGAGGGCAGGTGGACGGGATGCATGAGGCAAGAGCGACAGGGATGCCTTTATTTAGGTCCAGGGTGTCTTTTTATATTAAATCCATGTTTCTAAGGTGCTTAAAAGATCTGTTCTATTACGCAATTTAACCTGCAACTTTACTTAGCATATGATAAACATATTCTTCAACATAGAATATGGGGGACAAAAAAACTGAAACCTCTGGGCCTGGCAAAGCCTCTGCTGGAGGGAAGAGTATGGACAGATGCAGTAGGAGGCTTCTGCAACAGCGGCTTCCAAACCCACACGTGTGTGCACATCTGGATCTGAGGGGAAGTGGGTGTCACGCAAAGCTCTTCAGCAAGTGTATTTTGGAAGCACTGCCTTGCCTGTGCTGTGGAAGAGGGATGGAGGCAGGCCAGACAGCCAAAGCCCTCTCTCGCTGGGAAGAACCTCAGCTCTGGAGGGATGCAAATCCCTGTGCCGTGCTAAAGAGAGCCTCTGAAGCCCCTTCCCCCAGTACACCGAAGGCATGAGGTCCCGCAGCTGCGGACACAGCAATGAGCAAGACAGACACCTAAGACGTGCACCTTAAAAGAAGCCCAGGCTCAGGGTCTGTCGGGAAAGAAGCAGACCTGGGCACGTGCAGACATGTCCAAGCGCACCAAGCCGTACACTGTGAACCCACAGTGGACGCCCCTCCAGCCCCACTGGTGCACTGTGGGGGTTTGTTCAGACTCCACTGCGAGGCCTGCATGCCAGCAAAGAAGGCAGGAAGAGCCGGCGGCTGGGGGCAGTCAGCAGTGTGCACTGAGTCACCTGCTGAGGTCACAGACAGTAACAGCACAGCCAGCTCCTCTCTCGAGCGGCTGCCCACCCTTAACACCACACTTCAGAGATCCGGTGGCGGCTGGGCCCACAGGGAAGACCACCCTTGGCAGAGCCAGCCCTGGGGTGCGCATAGCCACAGCACTCCTTTCTGGAAGCGCTCCCAGCCCCAGGGGGCCTAACGCCCCTTGGGACTGAAGTGGCACCCAGAGGCTACTTGACTGCAGCTTTACAAAGCGCCTTACAGGTCAATGAATGCAGAAAAGGAAAATGCCTGCCACCTATAAAAACTTACACCTCACTGATCCAGAACTCAGAATAAGACTCCAATGTAAGTTTCAAAATTCATAAGTAAAACAAATAATTTATTCATAAGAGACTTCTCGGGCTCTGATTAATCATCTGTGAATCACTTTTCTGCATAATTCTAACAATTAGCTCCAAGTCCACAGTAATGGAACAGGCACGAGACAGGCGTGCCCATGCTGACGAGGGTCGGAACTTCTGACAGTGGACCCAGGAAACCCAGGGGACAGGAAAACGCCACATAAACAGCAGGGAAGACCGGCACAAGAGCCTCAACAAGCCCTAACACTATTCTCATCACAACAAGGTGTGTTTACAATGTTTACTTGAGATCATATCACAGGGATTAGGCCAAATTTCCTATCACATTTAGCACCTCTTATTAAGAAAGCAGGGAATGGTGGCTCAGTGGTGAAGACTGCAATTCCAGTGCAGGGGACCCAGGTGCAGTCTGTTTCGGGAACTAAAATCCCATAAGCTACATAGTGTGGCAAAAATATTTTTTTTTAGGAAAGCAGACAAATCCTCTATTTTAGAAAGATTTCCATTCTAAATGTAAGATTTTTCTTCTTAATGGGCAAAAATCCAAAATTAAATTATCCAGAAAACTCTGCTGTTCAGAACTAGTATCCCCTTGTCCCAGTGGCCAACCGCTTTACCATGCATGACATCAAGTGACTTACGTGAGTCTGTACTGGGCCAACTATCTGAGCTCAAGTACTGACGTGGGGAGCATTCGTCACTGCTGTGTACCTTCCACAGCCCAGCGTGCACGCGGGCATGCAGCTGGACAGGTGTGTGTTTAAGAGCAGGTGTTCTACGAAAAGAGCTGACATCAGCAGACTCTTTGAGTAACACTTGTTTATAAGGAAAAGAGCGCAGAGGACCTGGCTTTTTAGCTAGTAATGGCCCTGACTTACTGGCTGACTGAAAAGAAATCACTGACTCTTTGTACACCACTGACTTCTTCATTTGCTCAAGTAAGACAACGGTTTACCTCTCAATTTGGCAGATTTTAAACTAGTACTATAAAATCCTTTAGTAGTTTATATTATTATATGTATACACATAATTTAAACCTTAAGTAACATGTTTTAATTCTCTGAAAACTTTTCCAACAGAACACCTTACAAAGAAATAGAAATTTACTTATAAAAGCAAATGAAAATGTAAAAGTTATTCACACTTGTTCCTCTATAAAAGTAACTGATAGTATAAGGATGCCTCACTTTCAAATAAAATTAAGATGAAATTAATTTCTCTGAGTGAATTCCCAGTGTGTGACCCTAATTTCAGCGGAGGTAAGAGCTGCTTTTATGATCTTCATTAAGTGGACTTCCCTTATTTTCAACCTTTTCTTGAAAGAGGTGGCAAGGCAGTGGCAAGGAAGCAAATCAGATACACACGCTGCTGCAAATGTTCTGCCCCTTGAGCTCAGTTGTCAGTCTCTGGCCTCAGCTCTTCCTGAGGCAAGAGCAAACTAAAGCCACGTTATAACAGGAATGTGATCAGCCCCACTCACTCACATTTTCCTTTTGGCATCATTCAGTTGCTAAGTCATGTCTGACTCTTTGTCACCTCATGGACTGTTGCACGCTGTCCTTCACTATTTACCGGAGTTTGCTCAAATTCATGTTCACTGAGTCAGTGATGTTATCACTCCATCTCACCCTCTGCCTCTCCCTTTTTTGCTTTAAAGCTTTCCCAGCTTCAGGGTCTTTTCCAATGAGTTTGCTCTTTACATCGGGTAGCCAAGGTATCGGGGAGGCGATGGCACCCCACCCCCAGTCCTCTTGCCTGGAGGGTCTCATGGGCGGAGGAGCCTGGTGGGCTGCAGTCCTTAGGGTCGCCAAGAGTCGGACACGACTGAGTGACTTCACTTTCACTTTTCACATTTATGCATTGGAGAAGAAAATGGCAACCCACTCCAGTGTTCTTGCCTGGAGAATCCCAGGACGGAGGGCTGGTGGGCTGCCCTCTATGGGGTCACGCAGAGTTGGACACGACTGAAGTGACTTAGCAGCAGCAGCCAAAGTACTGGAGTTTCAGCTTCAGTCCTTCCAATGAATATTCAGAACTGATTTCCTTCAGGCTTGAATGGTTTGATCTCCATGCAATCCAAAGGACTCTTTCTTGGCAAACACCACAGTTTGAAACCATCAATTCTTTAAAGAAGGTGTTCAGCTTTCTTTACAGTCCAACTTTCATATCCATACATGACTGCTGGAAAAAACATAGCTTTGACTATACAGATTTCTTTGGCAATGTCTCTGCTTTTTAATACACCATCTAGGCTTGTAATACCTTTCCTTCAAAGGAGCAAGCATTCTTTAATTTCACGGTTGCAGTCACCATCTGCAGTGATTTGGGAGACCAAGAAAATAACATCTACCACCATTTCCATTGTTTCCTATCTATTTGCCAGGACGTGATGGGACCGGATGCCATGATCTTAGTTTTTAAGTGCTGAGTTTTAAAGCAGCTTTTTCACTCTCCTCTTTCACTTTCATCAAGAGGCTTTTTAATTCCTCTACCTTTCTGCCATAAGGGTGGTGTCACCCACATATCTGAGATTATTGGTATTTCTCCCGGAAATCCTGATTCCAGCTTGTGCTTCATCCAGCCCGGCACTTTGTATGATGTACTCTGCATAGAAGTTAAATAAGCAGGGTGACAATTACAACCTTGACATACTCCTTGCCCAATTTGGAACCAGTCTGCTGTTCCATGTCCAGTTCTAACTGTTGCTTCTTGGCCTGCATACAGGTTTCCTAGAAGGCAGGTAAGGTAGTCTGGTATTTCCATCTCTCTAAGAATTTTCAACAGTCTTTTGTGATCCACACCATCAAATGTTTTAGCATAGTCAATGAAGTAAATGTTTTTTCTGGAATTCTCTTGCTTTTTTATGATCCAACAAATACTGGCTATTAGATCTCTGGTTCGTCTGCCTTTTCTAAATACAGCTTGAACATCTGGAAGTTCTTGGTTCATGTACTGATGAAGCCTAGCTTGAAGAATTTTGAGCATTACTTTGCTAGTATGTGAAATGAGTGCAACTGTGCAGGAGTCTGAATACTCTTTGGCATTGCCTTTCTTTGGGGCTTCCCTTGAAGCTCAGCTGGTAAAGAATACACCTGCAACGCGGAGACTTGGTTTCAGTCCCTGGGTTGGGAAGATACACTGGAGAAGGGAAAGGTTACCCACTCCAGTATTCTGGCCTGAAGAACTCCATGGACTGTATAGTCTATGGGTCACAGAGTCGGACACGACTGAGTGACTTTCATTCACTTCTTTGGGACTGGAATGAAAACTGACCTTTTTCAGTCCTGTGACCACTGCTGAGTTTTCCAAATTTGCTGGCATGTTGAGTGCAGCCCTTTCACAGCATCATCTTTTAGGATTTGAAATAGTTCAGATGGAATTCCATCACCTCCATTACATTTGTTCGTAGTGATGTTTTCTAAGGCCCACTTGACTTCGCACTCCAGGATGTCTGGCTCTAGATGAGTGATCACACCATCGTGGTTATCTGGGTCATTAAGATCTTTTTGTATAGTTCTGTGTATTCTTGCCGCCTTTTCTTAATATCTTTTGCTTTGTTTGGTCCATACCATTTCTGTCCTTTATTGTGACCATCTTTGCATGAAATGCTCCCTTGGTATCTCTAGGTTTCTTGAAGAGATCTCTAGTCTTTTCCATTCTATTGTTTTCTTCTATTTCTTTGCATTGATCACTTAGGAACACTTTATCTGACTCTCCCATTCTTTGGAATTCTGCATTCACATTAACATATCTTTCCTTTTCTCCTTTGTCTTTCACTTCTTTTCTTTTCTCAGCTACGTGTAAGGCCTCCTCAGACAACCATTTGCCGTTTTGCATTTCTTTCCTTGGGATGGTTTGATCACCGCCTTGTGTACAATGTTACAAACCTCCCTACATTGTTCTTCAGGCACTCTTATCTATCAGATTTAATCCCTTGAATCTACTTGTTACTTAAACTGTATAATCATAAGGGATTTCATTTAGGTCATACCTGAATGGCCTAGTAGTTTTCCCTACTTTCTTCAATTTAAGCCTAAATTTTGCAATAAGGAGCTCATGATCTGAGCCACAGTCAGCTCTCAGCCTTGTTTTTGCTGACTGTATAGAGCGTCTCCCTCTTTGGCTGCAAGGAATAAAATCAATCTGATTTTGGTATTGACCATCTTGTGATATCCATGTGTAGAGTTGTATCTTGTGTTGTTGGATGAGGATATTTGCTCTGACCAGCGCATTCTCTTGGCAAAAGTCTGTTAGCCTTTGCCCTGCTTCATTTTATACTCCAAGGCCAAACTTGACTGTTACTCTGGGAATCTCTTGACTTCCTACTTTTGCATTCCAGTCCTCTATGATGAAAAGGACATCTTTTTTTTGTGTTAGTTCTAGAAGGTCTTGCAGGTCTTCATAGAACCATTCCACTTCAGCTTCTTCGGCATTAGTCACCGGGGCACAGACTTGGATTACTGTGATACTGAATGATGTGCCTTGGGAAATGAACAGAGATCATTCTGTCATTTTTGAGATTGCACCCAAGTACTGCATTTTGGATTCTTTTGACTATGAGGGCTACTCTATTTCTTCTAAGGGATTCTTGCTCATAGTAGTAGATATAATGGTTACCTAAATGAAATTCGCCCATACCGGTCCACTTTAGTTCACAGATTCCTAAAATGTTGATGTTCACTCTTGCCATCTCCTGTCTGACCACTTCCAATTTACCTTGATTCATGGACCTAACATTCCAGGCTCCTATGCAATACTGTTCTTTACAGCATCAGATTTTACTTCCATCACCAGTCACACCCACAGCTGGGCGCTGTTTTTGCTTTGGCTCAGCCTCTTCATTCTTTCTGGATCTATTCCTCCACTCTTCTCCACTTGCATACTGGGCACCTACTGACCAGGGGAGTTCATATTTGCCTTTTCATTCTGTTCATGGGGTTCTTAAGGCAAGAATATTGCAGTGGTTTGCCATTCCCTTCTCCAGTAGACCACAATTAGTCAGAACTCTCCACCATGACCCATCTTTCTTGGGTGGCCCTATACAGCATGGCTCATAGTTTCACTGAGTTAGACAAGGCTGTGATCCATGTGATCAGTTTGGTTAGCTTTCTGTGATTGTGGTTTTCAGTGTGTCTGCCCTCTGATGGGGTAAGAGTCTTGTGATGCTTCCTGATGGGAAGGACTGGCTGTGGGGGAATCTTGGTCTTGCTCTGTTGGGTGGGGCCATGCTCAATAAATGTTAATACAATTTCTGTTGATGGGGCAGGGGGGTGCTGTGTCTCTCCCTGTAGTTTGTCCTTAGGCTAAACTATGGTAGGGTTAATGGCAACCTCCTTCAAAATGACCTATGCCAGCATGCCAGGACTCCCAAGACTGTTGTATTCAGTGCCCCTGACACTGCAGCAGGCCACTGTCCACCCACACCTCTGCCAGAGACTCCTGGACACCCACAGCAAGTCTGGCTCAGTCTCTTGTGGGGTCACTGCTCCTTTCTCCTGGGTCCTCATGTGCACAAGGTTTTGTTTGTGCCCTCCAAGAGTTTGCTTCCCCAGTTCTGCGGAAGTTCTGTAATCAAATCCCACTGGCCTTCAAAGTCAAATTCCCTGGGGACTCCCAGTCCCTTTGCAGGATCCACAGGTTGGGAAATCTGTTGCGGTCCCTAGAACTTTGGCAACAGTGCAAGAACATCTTTGGTATAACTGTTCTCCAGGTTGTGGGTCATCTGCCCAGTGGCTCTGTGGTGGGGCTAATGGCAACCTCCTCCAAGGGGACTGATGTCATAAGCTACACCACCCACATCTGCTGCAGCCAGAGCCCTTGTCCCTGTGTACGGCTTGCTGATCTGTGCCTTCACAGGAGACACGCAAACACTCAAAGGCAGGTCTGGCTCAGTCTTGTGTGGCTCACGAGGTTTTGTTTGAGCCCTCTGAGTATCTCTGGTGGGTGTGTGGTTTGATTCTAAATGCAATTTCGCCCCCTCCTACCATCTCGTTGAGGCTTCTCCTTTGCCCTTGGCCATAGGGTTGGGTTTTTTTTTTTTTTTTGGTGGAATCCAACATTCTCCTGTTGATGGCTGTTCAGCAGCTAGTGGCAATTTCAGAGTTCTCACAGAAGATGAATGCACATCTTTCTACTCTGCTATCTTGAGAGTATCTAAGCCACTAGGAAGTCCCCAGTGAAGCAGAAATAGATGATTTTCTGCAATTCCCTTGCTTTCTCCACACTCCAAGGAATGTTGGCAATTTCTGGTCCCTCTGCCTTTTCTAAACTGAGCTTGTATATCTGGAAGCCCTCAGTTCATATACTGATGAGGCCTAGCTTGAAGGATTTTGATCACAGCCTTCAGTTCTGTTCAGTCGCTCAGTTGTGTCCAACTCTTTGCGACACCATGAATCGAAGCACGCCAGGCCTCCTTTCCATCACCAACTCCCTGAGTTCACTCAGACTCATGTCCATTGAGTCCATGATGCCATCCAGCCATCTCATCCTCAGGCGTCCCCTTCTCCTCCTGCCCCCAATCCCTCCCAGCATCAGAGTCTTTTCCAATGAGTCAACTCTTCTCATGAGGTGGCCAAAGTACTGGAGTTTCAGCTTCAGCACCATTCCTTCCAAAGAAATCCCAGGGTTGATCTCCTTTAGAATGGACTGGTTGGATCTCCTTGCAGTCCAAGGGACTCTCAAGAGTCTTCTCCAACACCACAGTTCAAAAGCATCAATTCTTCGGCGCTCAGCCTTCTTCACAGTCCAACTCTCACATCCACTGGAAAAACCATAGCCTTGACTAGACGGACCTTAGTCGGCAAAGCAATGTCTCTGCTTTTGAATATACTATCTAGGTTGTTCATAACTTTTCTTCCAAGGAGTAAACGTCTTTTAATTTCACGGCTGCAATCACCCTCTGCAGTGATTTTGGAGCCCAAAAAAATAAAGTCTGACACTGTTTCCACTGTTTCCCCATCTATTTGCCATGAAGTGATGGGACCGGATGCCATGATCTTTGTTTTCTGAATGTTGAGCTTTAAGCCAACTTTTTCACTCTCCTCTTTCACCTTCATCAAGAGGCTTTTTAGCACCTCTTCACTTCCTGCCAAAAGGTTGGTGTTATCTGCATATCTGAGATTATTGATATTTCTCCTGGCAATCTTGATTCCAGCTTGTGTTTCTTCTAGTCCAGTGTTTCTCATGATGTACTTTGCATATAAGTTAAATAAGCAGGGTGACAATATACAGACTTGACGTACTCCTTTTCCTCTTTGGAACCAGTCTGTTGTTCCATGTCCAGTTCTAACTGTTGCTTCCTGACCTGCATACAGATTTCTCAAGAGGCAGGTCAGGTGGTCTGGTATTCCCATCTCTCTCAAAATTTTCCACAGTTTACTGTGATCCACACAGTCAAAGGCTTTGGCATAGTCAATAAAACAGAAATAGATGTTTTTCTGGAATTCTCTTGCTTTTTCCATGATCCAACGGATGTTGGCAATTTGATCTCTGGTTCCTCTGCCTTTTCTCAAACCAGCTTGAACATCAGGAAGTTCACAGTTCACGTATCACAGCCTTACTAGCATGCAAAATGACAGTACTTGAAACATTATTTGGCCTTGCCCTTCTTTGGGACTGGAATGAAAGCTGACCTTTTCCAGTCCTGTGACCACTGCTGTTTTCCAAATTGCTGATATATTGATGCAGCACTTTAACAGCACCCTCTTTCAGGATTTTATTATTAAATAGCTCAGCTGGAATTTAATCACCTCCACTAGCTTTGTTTGTAGTAATGCTTCCTAAGGTCCACTTGACTTCACTCTCTAGGATGTCTGGCTCTAGGTTAGTGACCACACTATCATGGCTATCCTGGTCATAATACCTTTCTTGTATCAGTCTTCTGTGTATTTTTGCCACCTCTTCTTAATCTCTTCTATTTCTGTTAGGTCCTTAGTGTTCCTGTCCTTTATCATGCCCATCCTTGAGTAACACGTTCCCTCGACATCTTCAACTTTCTTGAAGAGACCTCTATTTCTTCACATTTTCTATTGTTTTTCCTCTATTTCTTGGCACTGCTCATTTAAGAAAGTCTTCTTATCTCTCCTTGGTATTCTCTGGAACTCTGCATTCAGCTGGGTGTATCTTTCCCTTTCTCTTCTCTTTCCTCAGCTATTTGTAAGGCCTCCTCAGACAACTGCTTTGCCTTTTTACATTTCTTTTTCTGGGGGTGGTTTTAGCCACTGCCTCATGTACAGTATTATGATGTTCCATCCATAATTCTTCAGGCACTCTGTCTACCAGATTTAATCCCTTGAATCAATTCATCACTTCCAGTGTATAATCACAAGTGATTTGAGTTAGGTCATACCTGAATAGCCTAGTGGTTTCCCCTGTCTTCTTCAATTTAAGCCTGAATTTTGCAATAAGGAGCTCATGATCTGAGCCACAGTAAGCTTCAGGTTTTATTTTTGCTGACTGTATAGAGCATCTCCATCTTTGGGTGCAAAGAATAAAATTTGATTTTGTAATCAATCATTTGGTGATGTCCGTGTGTAGAGTCGTCTCTTGTGTTGCTGAAAAAGGGTGTTTGCTATTACTAGTGGCTTCTCTCTAAGCCTCAGTAAGAAGCACACACAAGGAGGAATGGGAGGTGGGGAAGGGAAAGTAAAGGACAGGAACACAAAAGCAAGACAATAGGAGGTAAGGGACCCAAGCACTGTGGGGGCTGAAACTTATGAATTTGAGGCCCTTCTTTAAAACACATACACAATTATAAACTAAAAACCATTGAGGCCCTTCCCAGTGCCTTGAAGGGGCCCGTGAAAGTGAGGACTCTGAAGTCTGAACTTTATTAGCTTTACAGTAAAATCTGCCCCATGAATGCCACTGATTCAGGCTCAAGGAGTAGGCAGAACCTCAAAATAGTAACAACTGAAGGTGACCTCAGCCATCACCTACTTCAGTCTTCTCATTTCTCAGTGAGAAATCCATCGGCCAGAAGTCATTAGATATTTCTGTGTCTGGAAAGCTGAGTGGTTAGGAGTTACACAAAGAAACTGGGAAGTAAGGTAGTCAGAAAGCAGTATGGGTGGCAATGAGCAGTGTGACACAACCAAAGTCTCACTGCCTTATATGAACGCAGCACACTAAGGAAGGCACTGCTAGATTTCTGAGAGTGAGGAATGGCCAGGTTGGGAGAAAGCCACTCCAGTGACCTGAGAGATGGCAGATGCTGGGGAAATCAATACACAAAGAATGTGTGAAGCTGTGGTGGGGCAGGGGGTAGCTCCCAACAGCAAGGTCCAAACCTGTGCAGGTCAGATAGCACATGATGCTGGGAGGCCATGGTTCAGAAACAACAGCAACAGAGCACAAAGCACAAGAGTCACACCAGACACTGAGGACACAGAGTATAATACATTTGGGAGGTGAGAGGTGAGGAGCCTGAGCTGCAGACCTGCCTCCTGTTCTCTGAACTGTCTCAAGTGCTCAAGTCAAAAATGTGGAAGTCACTTGAAATACCACCTCACTTTTCCCCACATCAAACTCACTTCCAAGTTCTCCCCACTACCATTTCCAAATTTTCAGTCCTAAAACTTCTCTTCCCTAAATGATTGCAAATGCCATCTTATCAGACATAGTCATCCCAGACCACCACCAGTACACCTGCCAGATAACTCTTTTAATACTAAGATCTGATCACTTATTTGATCACATCTCTTGTTGTTCCTAGTTCTCCCAAAGGGGCTTCCCTCGTAGCTTAGTGATAAAGAATCCTCTTGCAATGCAGGAGACTCAAGAGACATGGGTTTGATACCTGGGTTGGGAAGATCCCCTGGAGAAGAAAATAGCAACCCACTCCAGTCTTCTTGCGGGAAAAATCCCATGGATAGAGGAGCCTGGCTGCCTGGAATAGCCCATGGACAGAGGAACTTGGCAGGCTATAGTCCATAAAGTCGCAGAGTCAGACAGGACTGAGTGAGCACAATTCTCTCAAGCTTCCTGCGAACCCCAACTCTAAGCAACCTATATTTTGCAGAATATGTCCGACAGTCTTAAACCTGCATGTGGTAGGCACCGCTTCTGCTGCAGTAATGAATGGCCTCTTGCCCGCAGCACCTCTCAACTTCTACTTACTCGAAGCTCAGCTAGAATCCCCCGTCCAGTACAGAGACTTCTGTCCCCTCCTTGGCCGTCTAGGACAAACCATGGTATGTTCTCAGCCACCAATGCATCATCCCGCAGGCCTTTCTTCCCCCGAGTGCATGTTGCTTAGCTCAGGACTGATAGGTGACTGGGGGAGGCGCTGAAGTTCAGAGACGCCTCCCCGAGCGACGGTGGACAGGGTCACTGGGGACCCGGAACCACAGGCCTCTTTCCTGAGGGGTCGGGCCAGGGTGGCGCCCGAGGGAGCAGGCAGGGCGCACAGCTGTGGGGTCGAGCGGTCAGGGAGACGGTTCAGGGACCGCGACGGCGCCGAATCGCGAGGGCACCCTCAGCGCCGAGGCGACAGCCCCGCAGGCCCAGCCCTACCTAGAGACGCGCCAGGACACCGGAGACGCGCCCACGCCGCCCTCGGCCCTCAGCAGCTGCGCGCACTTCCGCTTCCCTTCGCGAGACCGCCCCGCCCGCGCGGGGGCGGGGCCTGCGCGGCCTTGAGGCGCCGGGAGCGCCGCGCGCAGGCGCCTGAGAGCGCGTGGCGGCGCCGGCTCCGGCTCCGCGCCCGTTGCCGCGGAAACCGCGCTGTGCTTCCGAGGTCGGGGTCACGACTCGCTCGGCTTCCGCAGGCGTACCCGTTGGTGCTGTGGGCGGCGCAGCGGCGGTAGGCTAGGTTGGGGTCGTGGGGCGCAGTTTGGCATGAGAGCGCTGAGGTGATGGGGTGAGCTGCAGGGAGACTGGAGGCTGGACCTGAGCCCGGGGCTTGGAGGAGCAGGCGGCGGGGGTCCTGAGCGGGTGGACTTTCAGGCTTGGCGCTCTGTCCACTTTGCCATCTGTCCGACTAGGAGGAGCCCGGCGCTTCCCCTGGGGCTGAGCAAGGACACAGTGGAGCACGGCAAGCCCGAGGTAGAGAGGAGCCACGCTAACGTGGCTGTGACGGCGACGGCCTCCCGAACTATTCTGGAGCCTACGGTTCTTCGTAGGCAGACCTGCGGTCTGGAATGGGGCGAGAGCCCAGGGCAGCCGCCAGGGCAGGGGAGAAAGCGAGGATGTGTCTCACGTGAAGGAATTTGGACTCTGGAAGCCGTGTTGTTGTTCAGTCCGACTCTGACCTCATGAACTGCAGCAGGCCCGGTTTCCGTGTCCTTCACCGTGTCCTGGGAGTTTGCTCAAACTCATGGCCATTGAGTCAGTGATCCCATCCAACCATCTCACCCTCTGTCTCCCCCTTCTCCTCTTGCCCGCAGTCTCTTCCAGCATCGGGGTCGTTTCCAATGAGATGGCTCTTCCGGAGCCAGTGGCCAGAGTATTAGAACTTCAGCTTCAGCATCAGTCCTAAAGAAGGCTGAGTGCTGGAGAACTGATGCTTTTGAATTGCGGTGCTGGAAAAAGACTCTCGAGAGCCCTTTGGACTGCATGAAAGTCAAACCAGTCAATCCTAAAGTAAATCAACCCTGAATATTCATTGGAAGGAAGCGCCATCTCGACCTTGTTTTGGCAGCTGCTTTGAGGCCAGTAAAGTTCTTGTTAAGGACATGCGCCCCTGGGCTGGGAGATAGGCAGCCTTCAGATTATACACGATTCCCATTCCTCTAGTCACAACGCCAGTCTTTTATTTACAACCAAGAGAATATTTTGGTAGCCAAGTGTGATGACAGAATAACTTTAAAACCAATCTAATTTAGTTTTAAATACTTGGCAAACTTCAATTAATAATATCAAGTTACTTAAGATGCATCTCAAACCCTGTCTTTGCACATGACATATCTCAGGAGGGCTGCTGCAAGCCCAGAGAGCTTACTTTCCATCTGGGAAGTAAGATGGTCAGATATTGTTCCTGCTGAGTCTCTTGCAGATCAAGCAGAGAAAAAACATTAACAAATTGATGGGACTTCCCTCATGATCCAGTGGTTCGCCCTCTGCTTCTACTGCCAGGGGCACAGGTTGGATCCTTGGTCAGGGAACTAAGATCCCAAATGCTGTGGCATGGCCAAAAAAAAAATTACCAAATTGAAGTAACAGTAGGTATGTATTAATTTAGGAAGGGCTCTCCATTCCATCTATAAGACTTTTATTTCTTGTTGATGTTTTTTTCTAAAATCAAACAGTACTTACTCAGCACCTAATACTGGTTGGGTGCCATAGGGTCAGACAAACAGTATGTGAAATGGTCTGTAGTCGTGAGTGCATGTAGCTGGGGAGACGAACACTTCAAATATCAGGGAACAAACAAAACAGTGGATTTTATAACGTGGATGAAGAAGGCAGCAAGGAGACAATGTGGGAGTTGGAGCCTGGAAGGGAGGGTAGGATCTGAGGCTGGATGAGAAGTGGAAGGACTTACAGGCAGAAAGAGCAAACCTAGGAAAGAGATGGAGGTAGAGGTTCAGGGAGCAGCCAGGCACTCCAGACTTAAGGAGCAGGAAACACATACAGCGCAGACATGGGGCCAGACTATGGAGGCCGAGGTAGCAAGCCGACCAAAGCTCCCTCTCATTGCCCTGAGTCAGTCCTTACCCCTTAGCAGCACTTGGTTCTGCCCCACAGAACTTCAAATAAACACCTCTGCCTCCCTCCTAATACAGATGATCAAGGGTCAACAGACATTTGAGAAAAATGGGAAGGATAAAGAGGAAAAAACAAACTTCGAAGAGGAGAAATATTAAAAAGTTTATTATCTGCAGCTTTTGGAGATAATAATGAAAGAAAAAGTATATCAAAGAGCATTCAGAAAATAAGAGCTCTTAAGAATTTTTTAAAGCAATAATTTAAATGTTAAAAATTGATTCAGGAGAAGATAAATTTGATGATGACTCTTGGATAATAGGAAAAAAAAAAAAAAGAGGAAAACATAAGAAAGAGGCCCAGCACAACAAACCTATGAAGATTCAGAAGATGGCACAGTATCACAAAATGTCAGGATACCAGGGATAAAGGGCCTTAAAGAGTTTCCATGAGGAAAAACAGGATACATTTAGGGATTAGAAACCAGGATGGCATGGAAAGTCTCAATAAAATTCCAGGAAACTGAAATTCAGTGGAGCACTAAGTTTCAAAATTCTGAAAAAAAAAAAAAAAAAAAAACCATGGAATTCTACTCAAAATATTAGTTATAAGTGTGAGGGTAAAGATTTTTCAGAAATACAGTTCAAAAGTTATCTACCAAATACTTTATCTCAGATACCTGCTGGAGGATACTCTCCAAAATTTAAGAAGCCAAGAAAAAGGAATATTTAGGATCCAGACAGCAGGGAATCCAAGTGAAGAGAGATGAGAAACCTCGGGACAAAATCTAGACACACATCTCCAGGAAAAGTCAGTCCATAGAATGCCTGGGGTGTTTGAGTATTTTAAGAGGAGATCTACAGAGTTTGGTGACACCATGTAATAGATACATAAAAAAGTCAATAAGCAAATTAGGCAATTGTTGAATCCAGTAAAGACAAATTGTACAAAGAAGAAAATGTGAGCATAGCATATGCCTCAGCTGCGAATAATGGCTCCATAGTTTTAATGAGGTAAGTAATGGCAACCTAATGAAAAGGGTGCTGTAACTTTTTGAAAAAATGAGAGGCGATCGTCTGTGGATTCATAACTGTGTGTCTAGGAAATCCTGTGGAAGTGTTAAACCTTTAGTTTCTAGAGTTGGAAGTTTATAGACAATGTGCAAAACTGAAAAGATACAGCATTAGAAAGTTTCTTTTAAAGAAATATGAGTAAATTTCAAACAAACTAGCTATGAGGTAAACAGAAAGGAAAAAACTGGGAATGCCTGGTGTGGGAAATACCTATGTTTTTGTTGTAAACCTAGAAGCACTATTTGAATTTTAAAATCTGTAGGCATATTACATTGATAAAAGGAAAATATATTAAGTTTTAAAAAGTAAGTTGCATGTACAGTGATAGTAAGTTGCACAATTACTCAAATTCAAATCTGTCTAAATTCTAACAGTTTCTTAAAAATTTTTATGACTACAATACATTGCAGTGAAGGGAAGGAGAAGCCAAAGATTATTTCCAGGTCTCTTTCCTGGGATATTAAAAGAAAAATTGTACATAGAAATCAGTGCAAAAGGAGCACAAACATTTACATGTGACTATTTGCATCCTTTTCCCCACCTTCTGTGTCATATCATCTATGAACACTTTCCTGTGCCCTATTGTACACATCAGATTTATCAGTTTGGGGAGAGTCTAAAAACAGAGGATGAAGGATTTACATAAAACAGAAAAACGGGGGAAAGGAAGAAAATTGCAGGTAGAAAGTAGGGAGAAGTTAAGGGAGAGTAAAATGTTTCCAACAATTTTGGCAGAAAAAGGCCACACCCATGAAAACAATTCTACGTGGGTGATGGACATGAAAGATGGAATTGCTTTAGCCCTGAAAGAGCGCCCCTGCCTCTACCTGCTGCCCTCATGTCTGTTTATGGTTGCTTGGATCCCTAAAGGCTTCATACGGCCACTAGAGAGAGCTCATCCATGCTGGACACCAAGATAGGGAAGGTGGGGCAGACAGATGGGAGTACTCTGTGCCTTGAGATGTGGTTGAGCCAAACAACTCAGACCACTCTACCTCCTTATCCTGTGAGATGAAGTCTTTTCCTTACAGTTTAGAATATTAGAGTTTTCTGTTACCTGCAGCCTAAAGTACTGTAACTGTTCCAGCTTCTGTCCGTGAAGGAATAATTACTACAAAACTGTTCCTTCCACTCTAAACTAGAAAACTAAATAAAAATATATGAAATTACTATTTTCAGACATTAGGCAACAGGAAGTGAAGGATGACGATTCTTGAAGACTGATCTCTGATAAGATCAACTAAACTGATAAACCTTTAGCTAAATTGATCATGATAGAAAGGAGACATGGGTTACCCATATTGAGGATGGAAGAAATGGTATCACAGATTTACTAACACTGAAGAGGCTAAAAGGAGGCTATGTGAACACCTTTAGATGAGGTGATAGAGAAGGCAATGGCACCCCACTCCAGTACTCTTGCCTGGAAAATCCCATGGACGGAGGAGCCTAGTGGGCTGCAGTCCATGGGGTCACTATGAGTCGGACATAACTGAGCAACTTCACTTTCACTTTTCACTTTCATGCACTGGAGAAGGAAATGGCAACCCACGCCAGTGTTCTTGCCTGGAGAATCCCAGGGATGGGGGAGCCTGGTGGGCTGCCATCTATGGGGTCGCATAGAGTCGGAAATGACTGAAGAGACTTAGCAGCAGCAGCAGATGAAGAAATTCCTTGAACCAAATTAATTACCAAACCTGATGAACAAACAGAAACTCTGGGTAACTTTGTATCTCTTAAACCCTATATTAAGTTGAATTTGTAAGTAAAAATATTCCAACAAAGAAAATTCCAGACCCTGGTGGTCTCAACTGGTGAATTCTATTCAAACATTGGAGACATTAATCCTACACAAAGCTTTCTAAAAATTAAAGACCAGGGAACATTTCTCTCCTTGTACCATTCATCTAGTGGCAGAAAGCAGGTCTGATTTCACTCTGGACCTCCAGCCCCCTTGAGCGTTGAGTGAGTGGATGAATGAATGGCTGAACTGGCCTCCCTCATTGCCTGTGCTTTGGATCTGAGAGTAGCCCCAGCTGTGAACTCTGATTGAGATAAGCCAATCGTGGTTTCCCATGTGCCTTGACAGTCTTTGGTTCAGTGGTGACCTATGATTTTGTTTAAGCCCATGAGAAATGCAGGTGGTGGTGGTGAGTCAGTCCCTAACTACTCAAGCTGTTATTTGACCTGAAAACAGCTCCATTTCTTGCTTCAACTAACCTACCTATGTTAATAGGAACAGTTCCAACTACCACAAGAACAATTTATGGTTTATGATTGTTCCTTAAGTATTGAGACTCACCAACCATGCCCCTACGTACCTGGCAACACCTCCATGCATCCCTTTTGAGAGCAGTGTACAATCATTAGTGATGATTATTGAGAAACAGCCCTGGGACCCATTCTGTTTTCCTACGACAAAATAGAATTTTGAAAACATCTCGATGGTGAGCCAGTGCTGTCCCCACTCCGGGTTTCCTGTGAGGTGGGGGAGGGGAGGGAGCAAGAATTAAAATGACAAGAAGGAAGGAAACTTGAAAAGCTCGAGAAAGTATGTCTTACATTTGGAGATTAGGAAATGTGCTGATGTGAAGAAAGAACATTTGCCTAAATTTGTCCCCCTTTTTCTCCAATACTTAGGCTGTTTATTGGGGTCCCTTTCTCTCAGACCATTTACTGGAGTAGGGTTTTGCAAAGCCGTTTCCTAGCAGCAGTGTGCAGAAGGCCCATTCACAGTACAATGGACGGGAAGGGAAAGAAAGAGCTCCGTTTGTTTAAACTGCCTCTGTCTTCATTCACAGCCTGATGTCCCTCGGCATTGTGACACCCACAATGGCACTAAGGGAATCATTGTGGCGAAAACAAACCAGAACAGAATACGAGATGCTAAAATAAGAGAGTCATACAGCAATATTGCTGAAAGGAATCTAAGTCATACACCCGAGATTTATGTTCGCTCCTGGCTATGTTGCCTATTGGCCGGTGTTTATAGTGACCATTAGGGTTTAATAAACAAAAAGGTAAACGGGAACTTGTACATTTTTAAGTTGCTTCCACAGAGGGTGAATATGCTGAAGGCTGTTTAATAGTCATTGGTCTTTGTTTGCACAACATTCGTGAGCCACCCTCGCACGTTGTTTATTTTCCTTCTAATACTCGTGCCCTGGCGGTGCCCATGTGGCCCAGCAGCGTCTCCTGCACAGTCGCCCCGCCAGCTCCCACCATTCACCGCCACCCCCAGCCCAGACCAACATCAGACGTTGCAGGAACCCACGCCCAGTTCAGCAGGCAACAGGTGGAAGGTTGAATAGCTTCACACGTTTTTCAGGAGGGGGTGGGGAGAAAGAGGGGAAAAAGGAGGGCGGGAGAGCAGGCTTTTGGGAGCCGATTTAAGGATTAGATCAGATGTTATTGCTAGTGAAAAATTAAACAGCCCGGTGCTCTGGGAGTGCAGATTAATATATTTAGTGACTGTGCGCACAAAGGCCGCTCATTGTGGCCACGTCTGAATGCCTGTGAATAGGATGGAACATATGCGGCCTGTCACCGCAGGTGCCCACATCTGTTCCTCTGCGGGCAGATGCTCGCAGAAAGGAGGTGGGAGGCCGGGCAGGACGGCGCAGCCGCGCGGAGCCCGCTCGGGTCCGGCGGGGACAAGCGGGCGGGGCGGAGTCCGGGCGGTTCCTGCCCAGCCTGCGCCCCGCCCCGCAGGCCGGTGATTGACGGGCGCCGGGACCGGCGACAGGTGCCCGCGACCTCCGGGCGGGGCGTGTCCCGGAGCGAGACCTCAGGCGGGCCCGGGTCGCTCTCGCCGCCCTTCCTTTCCCACCCGCATTGTCTGACGCGGCCTCCGGGCCGGCGACTCCCCAGGTGGGGCCGCGCATCGGTGCAGGTGACCGCGTGCGCCCCTGTGCCGCGCGCCCGGCGACCAGGGCTGGCCCGTCGACCTCGCCATCCCAGCCCGCGTGCATGCCCTTGCGACGGGTGCCCACCGCCGCCACCCACCCAAGCCGCCCTCTGGAGCGCCCACCGGCGCCGCACCCCCTCCAGGCAGCCCTCCGGGCGCCTGGCCCGGCGCGTTCAGTCGGGGGCCGCTCGGGGGAGCGCGGAGCAGCTGCGCGGTCATCTGATCCGGACAAAGGCGCCCGGAGCCGCGCCAGGTAAACAGCGCTTTGTCATGGTGATGAGCGCGGACCGCCGGGCAGATGATCCCGGGGTCGGAGGAGCGGCCTCCGCGCCGCCAGCTGAGCCACGCGACCGCCTTTCTCATGCAAACCAGCGCATGCCTCCGCAACCCTGGCCCGCGCTGCGCCCCCTGGGCATGGTTGGGGGGGTCCCCGCTCCGGACCACGTGGCCGGGCCGTCCTTCCACACTCGCCGCGGGTGGAAGGGAGGGCGGAGGGAGGCCTCAAGTCCACTGGGTTTTCCCAGGGCTCTGTCCTCCGGTCCTCGTGGCCTCTGCCCCGCGCCAACCTGCTGACCGCAGGTCGTGGTCCCTGGGTGTCTGCGGGCCGCCCCTCCTCAGGGGAAACGCTCCTGCGAGAGCAGAGGAGGCCGAGCTGCGGGGCCTCCCTGGGCGTGCCGCGTACATTTTTATCCTCAGCGAGAGGGAAGCCTGGGAGGCTAAGTATGAACTAGATCGGCCCCTATTTCCCGCCGTGGACCAATGGACGCCTCGGATTACCGTGTATCCTCTGTAGAGTGATCCAGACGCAATGGAGTGATCAGGTGCGAACTCCGTGCTACATTAGAGTCAGTGTGTCTTGTAAATGTCCATGCGCCTCTGGGGTTCAGTTAAGTAAGGAAATATCCCTAACGGCTACCCAGCACGGGTGAGGCTTTACACACAGATATCTGTAAGAGCTCCCTGGACGCCCAGCAAGCAGGCCAGTCCTCTGTTCCCCAAGGGCTGGAGGATTCCAAACCTGTGACTGATGGAGACTGGGCACAGGGCGTGTTGGTGGAGATGTTATACTAATACCAATTAATAAACTTGCTTTAGGTGCCCTTCATCATCTTCTTCTTTTTCAAGTAAGCTGGCATGTTTGGTCAACACCAGATTTGCTGCCTGGAAGTTTTTCATTTTCTTGTTCTGAACAAGGACCCTAATTCTTCTTAGGAATAAGAGAACTTGTCTGTTGGGTATACAGCATTCAGTTGGCCTAAGAAAACACAAACCCCCTCAAGTCTCCAGACTTGTTTACACAGAAAACTGAACCTGGGGCTGGCTTAGAGTCTGGAGCCTATTCTGGGCATTGTTCATTGCAATCTGCCCAGACCCTCCTCCCCAGCCACAACCTCCACCACACATGTTCCGCAGGAACAGAACCTTTCTTTGGGCAAAGGGGATGGAAACAGGATTGGCTGACCACAGTGTCAGCGCACACTCTGCTGACAGCAGCATATTTAATTTGATAAAATGATGGTCATAAGCTTTCATTCCCATGAGGCCTAGTAAAAGGGTGGGTAAAATAATCAGGGTCTCCAACAAATAGAGAACTCAGTTGCAGTTGTTGTAGCCGTGGTTCTGATTATACAACTGAGCCTAGCCTGGTCACTGGGGTCACTCAGGCTACAAGCTATGCATGCCTGGCAAAAATAAAACACCAACACCAGGCGGCAAATCCTCTCTCCACTCCTGTGTCTGATATATTGGGTGCCTTCTAAGCCCTAATGAGCCTCACTTTGTACAGTAAATTTGCTGAGACATCAAAAAGTATTTAAAAGAAAGTTTTCTGCTTTTTCCTAATGAGCTAGGTGAGGATTTATGGAGTGTGGGGGAGGAGGGAATCTGGCTGCTGCAGCCAACACGGGGCAAGTCTATTTAACATAGTCAAGCTTAAGCTCCCTCCTGCATTTAGGGGGTTCAGAGCGCTTTAGTTGCGGGAGTATACAGACATGCAGTTAGGGAGTGAAAAAACGCCATTTGGTTCGGAGCAGATGGCTGGCTAGGGGGCTGATGGCGTCTAAAGGCGTGTCATCCCCCTTCAGCCTGAATCCCTAAGGGCTCCCCTTGTCTTCCCAATCAATGAAAATTAAAGAGCAAAGAAAGGGTGAATAGTTGGACCTCGAGTCTCTCTTTTGTTCATCTCAGCTACTGGTGTGCAGGAGTTAAACTACAACAGACTCCTATAGAAACACTGAAGTTAAACAGTCTCCCGTTAGCTCCGCTTTGAAAGGAAGAGGGGGAGAGTGACCAACGTGGGGGAGGGAGGGCAGAGAAGGAGAAGAAGATGGAGAGAGAACGGGAGGAAGAAAGTGGAGGAAAGAAGAGCGAGAGGAAGAGAAAGGACAAGAAAAGGGCTTTCTGCTCGACTTCCCCAATACAGAGCCGCGTGGCATAAATTAGGCTGGGAAAGAATGGACGCTTTGGGCAGGATTCTGATGGATTTTACGATGCCTTTCAGTTCCGCTTTGCCGCTGTAATCGAGAAATCTGTGCCACGTCAATTTAACAAATACTTGATACTGAGGGGGTTTGTTAAAGATTTGAGGCAAGTCTTCCCCCACCCCAAGGTTTAAGCCCTTGCGCGTGGAACTTTTATTTCCAGTTTTCTAAACAGTCATTCAAGTGGGCCTGTTTCTCACTTCCATTTTCTAATTAAAAGGTTCCTGATATTTCATTTCTTACTGAAATCTACTCTCAGTCTGGAAGCACAGAGGACTTAGATCTCATGTTCCTTTCTTTGGCCCCCTCCTGCTCCCAGAACCCTCTCAGCTCTCCCCACCCACCTCTCTCCCTCTCCTTTCTCTCTCTCTCTCCCTCCGCCCCCCACCCCCCACGTATACACACCAGCCTCGGTGCATTAGGGAGCAGAGTTGAGAAATTAGCTTTCAGAGGAAACATGGATGTAGTGAAAAAGGATGCTGACACTAGGTGGCAAGATTAAATTAGGATTCGCGCTGGCCCAGCCCGGTGGCGATGCAGTGAGTCCTCAAAAAGTCCCCAGCGGGCAGCCATGCTAGGGTTGCCACTGTCGTGGGGCCACAAGACGGTTTGAAGTCTCCATTTGCTCTGAGCCAAACTCTAGGGGCTTCTGGCAGGGTCCACACCTGCCTTTCTCACCTCAGCCTTGGGTTGCATTACTTTTGATTAAGTCTTTGCTTCTCTGGCAACAGTGGAAAACCCTAAAATCTGTCCTGAAACGTGACAGGTATTTGGGAGCCTGTTGCCTAACAGCTGGAGGGACGGCCAAGGAGGACTTCAGCTGATTACTTGGTCTTTGAGGATTTTCCCTCCCCTGGGCGTTACCTGGCCACTGTGATCTCAACATCTGCCTCAATGAAAGTCACATTTTGCCAGGACAGTGCAGTCCTTACCGATAAGCCAGCTGCAGCACACCTACAGCGAGGCCGTAGTGACCGGGCGCCCTGTGCTGTACTGCTCATCAACGTGATCTTTACTCCACACTCACACCTTTCACCCTAGATGACGGTGCCCTGGGTGTTGGGGGTGGGGGAGATGGGAGGAGCAGATAGGGGTGGGATAGAGACCTCAACGTGAGCCCTGCGCGAGGCTGGATGCCAGAGTGGGAGTCCCTGCCACCTTAATCCTGCACTGTGCCCTCAAGCTTGAAAACAACTCAGATAGCGCATTGTGAGATAACGTGCGTTATCGGCCCTCCCAATAAACTCATTTCCCTTAAAAAAAAAAAGAAAACAAAAGTTCTAGTGTCTGATGGACGTGTAAAAACCTAATAAGGTGATGGTTGTGCGAAGGTGGCAGGCTGGGGGGTCAGGCTGGAGGCTTTAGAACATGTGCCGGACATTGTTGCAGAGGCCGCCGCGCGCGCGGAGGGGGGCTCGTTCTCTCCGCATTGTGCGGGGAGCAGGTGCGGTCTACATTACCATACAGCTGAGCGCACAAAGAGCCACTGATTCAGCCGCGCACAATAACAGACTGCCTTAATGACAGCCACGCGAACGACACACACCAAACTCACTTTTTACCAAGCAGAGGGAGACCGAGGGGGAATACCCAGGAGAGGGGCCGGAGACCCAGGAAAGGTGGCGGAGGCCTCGAATCGCGCCCAGAAGGGGGTGTGTTTGTGTTCGAGGTGGAGGGGGGACGGCGGCTGGAGACGTCAGGATCCCCGGCGCTACCCGGATCCCGCCCCCAGCGGCGGCCGACCCTTGCGAGGACACCCCGAGCTCGAGAAAACGGGGTCCCCCGCGCTCACCTCTGCGTTTCCAGACGCAGAGTCGCTGTCCGGGAGGCGTCTGGGTGTCCGAGCTTCCCAAACTTCCCGAAACTGCCGTTGCCCTTTGGCCACCCTCTGCCCACCGCTCACACCTCCCCTCCCTGCGCCCCGATCCCCCCCGCCCCGGAGACTCCTCCTTAGGAAGAGACTGCCCGGGCGGAGGGGGCAGCCCGCCGGGGACTGGGCTTCCGACTTCCACTCCCTCCCTGCCCTCCCCACCCCCTCCCCGCCCCCCGCAGGACCCGGCCGCGGCCGGAGAGGGGACGGAGGCGGGCGCCGCGGCGACCGGAGGGTTCCCAAGGCCGGACGCGGCCTCACCCGCCGGGCGGCTCTCTGCCGGGCCAGGGCGCAGCACCGCCCCCGCGCGTCCCGGGCCTCTGCGGGCCTGCGGCCGGAGGGCAGCGCCGAGGAGCCCGGGCGGCGGCACCCGCCTCGGGCGCAGAGGGGATTCTTGCGGTGAACGTTTTGCAGGAATGTAAATGAGTGCGTTTCGGGCGGCGGGGGCTGGGGGGCGGGGGCAGGGGAGGCCCAGGGGCGGGGAGGGTGGGGGCGGGGAGGAGGGTTGCACATTTTACAGCTCACTGACCATTTGGCGATCCATTGAGAGGAGGGTTTGGAAAAGTGGCTCCTTTGTGACAGCTCTAGCCAGATTGGGGGGCTGCTCATTTGCATCTCATTAGCTATGCCGGCGGCCAGCGGGATATAAGGCGGCGGCGCCGGGAGAGCCCGAGCCCCTTCGCGCCCGCGGAACCCCGGCCGGCGCCGCACTGGACTCACAGCCCGGCGCGCAGCTTCCGCCTCGATCCGGTCCGGGACCCCGGGCGTCGACCTGGATGGCATTGGCTGGGTCCCCGGGAAAGACTCGGGTCCAGGGCGCTCCCGGGACCGCCGCCCCCGAGTGAGCCGGCCTGGCCGATCCTGCTCCACGGCCCCGGATTACCGCCTCGCGCGTGGGATTTCCAGACCGCAGCTCGAGAAAGGACTCACGAGGAGCCCTGCAGCTCGTTGGGAATCGGGCTGAATATCTGGACGCTTTCTCTTCCCTCTTTCTTTCTTTCTTTTTTTTTTCCCTGCCAACAAGCTTGAGACAAAACCAGGAAGCAGACGACCCCTACCTACTTGCGCTTTGGAAGAAAGAGGGGAAAACCGAAAGTTGCCGCGCCAGGAGCTGCTTTCGGAGAGACCCCCACCCCTTTCTCTCGCGCATCCCCGGGGTCGCTGTCGCCTCCTCAAGGCGAACCTAAGGAACCTCGGCCTCCGAAAGAGCCGGAGCCGGACCCTTCAGGAGAGAAGTCCGGATTATCTCGGCCCGAGGCAGAGCGGCGGCGCTTTCGTGCCCGAGCTCCCGGGGACACCTTCCTCCTCCAGCGTCCCCTGACGACTTCGGAAGACAAGGCGAGGGGACGCGAGGAGAGCCAGCGCCGCGGGCGGTGCACCATGGGCGGGCGGTGCGCCCTGGCCCTCGCCGTACTGTCGGCTCTGCTGTGCCAGGTAAGATGCCATGCGGGACCTCTGGGCCGTGCCGTCGTGTAGGCTGTCAGCCGGGCGCCCCGGCGGCCTGGGGCGTCGGGGGTCGGACCCCGGGGAGCGGGCCACGCGGGGGACAGTGCCCAGGGCAGGACGCGGCCGGAAGCGCTCCCCGCGCCAGGCGCCCCACGCCCTCGGCTCGCCCGTAGGTCTGGAGCTCCGGGGTGTTCGAGCTGAAGCTGCAGGAGTTCGTCAACAAGAAGGGGCTGCTGGGGAACCGCAACTGCTGCCGCGGGGGCGCGGGACCGCCGCCGTGCGCCTGCAGGACCTTCTTCCGCGTGTGCCTCAAGCACTACCAGGCCAGCGTGTCCCCCGAGCCGCCCTGCACCTACGGCAGCGCCGTCACTCCGGTGCTGGGCATCGACTCCTTCAGCCTCCCGGACGGCGCGGGCGCGGACCCCGCCTTCAGCAACCCCATCCGCTTCCCCCTTTGGCTTCACCTGGCCGGTGAGCGCCGCACCTGCGGGCGCGGGGCGGGCGGGGAGGGCCGGGAGGCCCCGGCGCGGCGGGGGGCGCAGGGCGGGGGGCGCAGGGGGCCCAGGCCGGTGGGCGCGACGGTCTGCGGGGCCCTGGGGCACAGCCTCCACGCCCCAGCGACTTACAGCCGGTGGCAGCGGCGAGGGGGGGTGTTGCGCGGGCTGACAGCCAGGGTGGAGTGAGGCGGAGAGGCCGAGGACCCGGGCATTTCCGTGTCCGGTCTGCACGTCGAGCCGCGGAGCTGAAAAGGACCCCTTCACGTGGGAGAGTCCCAGTTCCGCAGCTCCTGGACAGGTCGGTTGTCAGTCGCCCTCGCAGCCTGGCAGCCCCCAGCGCCTCTCCCTGGCTCCTTCCCCAGAAGACTGCATACAAGCCCCTCCAGCCCCGCCTGCTCCGCGGTCTTCTTTCTTTCCTTCAAACGCGATATCCTGAATTAACAGACTGAAAAAACATATCAGGAAACCACTCTTGAAAGTTGTTCCATATGCTTAAGGAAAGTGAAATCAGGCAAGAGAGGCACACAACCCCTCCCCAGGACGCGCTGCGGACAGATCTGCAGCCACTGGGTTGCCCGGAACCCTCTGATTCTTCTGTAAACAGTTCTGGTTTGCCTTCTGTTCTTCCTCCAGGGAACCTTCTCTCTGATCATTGAAGCTCTCCACACAGATTCTCCTGATGACCTTGCAACAGGTAAAAACAATCCCCCCAAACTCCTAAACTATGTGAACTGCTTCCCTAGTTAGTATGTATTTGACTTCAAATCTTTCCGGAAACAAGTGTCTACACCTTTCATTCTGCCAATTCCTCTGGGAGGTCCTGGAGAAGGGTTAAGCTTCCCTGCCTGGCATCCTTTCCTTCTCCCCAATTCCCCAAGCCTCGGGGTTCTCGGCCAGAACCAACAGGGCATCCTCTTTCTGCAGAGAACCCAGAAAGACTTATCAGCCGCCTGGCAACACAGAGGCACCTGGCGGTTGGGGGAGGAGTGGTCCCAGGATCTGCACAGCAGCGGCCGCACAGACCTCAAGTACTCCTACCGCTTTGTGTGTGATGAGCACTACTTTGGGGAAGGCTGCTCCGTCTTCTGCCGCCCCCGAGATGACGCCTTTGGCCACTTCACCTGCGGGGAGAGAGGGGAGAAAGTCTGCAACCCTGGCTGGAAGGGCCAGTACTGCACAGAGCGTGAGTCCTGGGCAGGGAGGCCCCCCGCCCTCAGCTTGCTCCCCCAGGCCTGCACTCCTGAGCAGGGGAGCTTATTCTCGGGGCTGCTGGGATCCTGCGATTTTAGCCCCAGGGAGACATTCGGGGGGGTGGAAACTGGGCCAGGGAGCCACAGAGATTAGCTGAGACCTCACAGTCAGCCAGAGGCGGGTTGGGGTCGACTCAGACCTCAGACGTTGTAACTTCCGCAATGGGAAGCTGCCTTTCTTAATCAGGGAGGATTTTGGACACAGGGCCAGGGGTCAGGAAGTAAGCCAAAGGGAAGGGAGGGAGGAAGGAAGGGAGGAACAGAGAGGAGGCTGTGTGCAGGGCATGCTTTTACCAAAGGAGTTCTCTTTGCGAGACAGCGTCTCATTGAAGAGTGCTTCATTCTCTCCGGAGTTGGTGTGCTCGGCCTCTCTGCAGAGCCAGTGTATTTAAAAACATTCCACTGTTTGTGACAGTTTCACTTGTGGGGGACGTGAGTCTGTTAGCTCTGCCTGGGGAGGGGCCCGCTTGCCCTGTTGTGGGGTGCTCACAGAGCACCCTGCCCGGAAGGAAATACCTTCACACAAGTGACTCCGGCCTTGTCTGCCCACAGCTCTGTGTTCTCACAGGTGCAGGCTGCGGGACTCCTGGGCCTAGTTCAGCTGGACCCCAGGTGCCTCACTGCCCCTCCCCACTCCAGGTCTCCCCAGAGCCGGGTGGGGAGCCCCCCAAAACCCCAGGGCATCTTCCTCCTGCCCAGAGCCCAGGAACCTTCTCCTGTAGGGTAGAACCTCTCGCTGGGAGGTGCACTTTCTCAGTTCTGATTTGGTCCTGCCTCCAGCGTCATGGTTGCTCAGCCCGCTCAGCTTTCGGCTCCTTTGAGCTCGCCTTGGCCCGAGCTGGCTCTGCTGTCCTGAAAACTTGTGGGGCGGCTCGTTAATGAGTCTCCACGCCAGGAGAAGGAAGCCAGCCTGGAGCCTTAGCCTCCAGGCTCCCCCCTCTGGGACCTCAGGCTTGCCTGCTGCCTTCCTCCTGGCTACCCGCCCTCTCCTTCGCCGTGGGGTAGCCATAAACTTAAACTTTTTCTTCTTATTCAAACACTGGAGTCTCTCCCCTGCCCCCAGCTCGCGCGTGCCATCGATTAGATCTCCCCGGGGATAGGCGGCTGGGACGCACGCCTGTTCCCATTGGCGGAAGGGTGCACGTGCGTGTGTGTGTGTGTGTGTGTGTGTGTGTGCGCGCGTGTGTGTATGTGTGCATGCTAGGGGTGTGTGTGAGGGGGTGGGGCATGGGGTGTGAGGGGAGGCTGGTATTGTCGCACTGGGGCAGCTGCTGGGAGAGAACAGACAATAGAGCAGCTGTCTTGCCCTGGTACTCTGCATACCAGCTGTCCACCCTTATCTACACACACACTTTCTGGGTATTAAGAGGTGGAGCTTTGTGCATAGAATTGGGAAGTGGGGGAGGAGGAGGGGGGAAGGACTTCTGACCCTCTCTTAGAAGAAAAGGGGCCTGTGGGGGTGGGGGCTTCCGAGCTCTTTTGTCCTTGAGCTGCTGTGTTAAGAAGAATGCTCCTCTCGCTGAGTAAAGTCTGATGCCAGGGCTGGCGGGCTCACTGGCTCGCTGGGCACAGCTCGTAGCCCTCTCATGCTGGATGCACTCTGGCGGGCTTGACCCTGTGTCTTTTCCTCCTGCAGCCATCTGTTTGCCAGGGTGTGATGAGCAGCATGGATTTTGTGACAAGCCAGGGGAATGCAAGTAAGTTTGCAAAAGTTGCATTTTTCTTTCTTTTCCTTGTTGTCCTTTCACACCTAGTATATTAGCATAGTGTCTCTAGATGATCCTTTGGAAAACCTAGGTAAGATTAGCTGTTTGCGGGGTGGGGGGGCTGTCTTTCTGGTGTTTCTACTTAATACATACCTGGACAGTTTTTGGATCAAGGTAGTCATTTACCTACGGAGAAGGCAATGGCAACTCACTCCAGTACTCTTTCCTGGAAAATCCCATGGACGGAGGAGCCTGGTAGGCTGCAGTCAATGGGGTCACTAAAAGTCGGACACGACTGAGCGACTTCACTTTCACGTTTCACTTTCATGCGTTGGGGGAAGGAAATGGCAACCCACTCCAGTGTTCTTGCCTGGAGAATCCCAGGGACAGAGGAGCCTGGTGGGCTGCTGTCTATGGGGTCGCACAGAGTTGGACACGACTGAAGCGACTCAGCAGCAGCAGTAGCAGCAGCAGTCATTCACCTAAGCTACTCAGTGGCTGTGGAACTTATAGATGAGATTTTAAAAGAACTGGCAGAGAAACAGAGAAAAGGAGAGTATTTAGTAGGTTAGAACCACCTAGAGATGCTGCCCTGGTTGACCCTCATGCCCAGAGTCAGACCCTCTGAGGCAGGACGGAGCTGTTCTTGGGGTTTAGAGATCCCAAGGGCCACCCAAGCCTCGCGAGGACCAGCAGCGCCGATGCTGCTGGAGGTGGCGTCTTGTGCTCAGGGGGGGGCTGTGTGAGCCCAGCAGCAGTGTCCACTGACCCTCCTCTCTCCGAAGGTGCAGAGTGGGCTGGCAGGGCCGGTACTGCGACCAGTGCATCCGGTACCCAGGCTGTCTCCACGGCACCTGCCAGCAGCCCTGGCAGTGCAACTGCCAGGAGGGCTGGGGGGCCTTTTCTGCAACCAGGGTAGCGTCCGTCCCCGCGGCCTGCCTGCCCGGGCTTGGTCACAGGCGAGGGCGTCTCCCGCATCTCTCCTCCTCTCCCCGCCTCCACTCTCGCAGACCTCAACTACTGCACACACCATAAGCCCTGCGGGAATGGGGCCACCTGCACCAACACGGGCCAAGGGAGCTACACGTGCTCGTGCCGGCCTGGGTACACGGGGGCCAACTGCGAGACGGAGGTGGACGGAGTGCAGTGCTGGGCCTTGCAGGAATGGAGGGAGCTGCACGGTGAGTCCAGCCGCCGCGGCTGTCCCGCCAGGCCGGGAGCCCTGGTCTGAGGCAGACGGTGTGGGTCCTTGGGAACAACTAGGAAAGCTTTCTTCGTCTTCTCTGCTACTCAGGACCTTGAGAACAGCTACTCCTGCACCTGCCCACCTGGCTTCTATGGCAGGGTCTGCGAGCTGAGCGCCATGGTGTGTGCCGACGGCCCCTGCTTCAATGGGGGCCGGTGCTCCGACAACCCCGAAGGCGGGTACACCTGCCGCTGTCCTGCGGGCTTTTCTGGCTTTAACTGTGAGAAGAAGATGGACTCCTGCAGTTCCTCACCTTGTTCCAATGGTAAGGGGGGCCGCCTGACCCACCTGAGACTTTGTCCAGGGGTCCACGTTGATGAGAAGAGTGTGGGTTTAGTTTCAAGCTGAGTTATCACTGTGAGCTGCCTTGAGTCTCAGAAGCCCTTTTGTCTGAACAATGAGAAACTTCACAGAAGTCTTATCCTTGAGTCTGGAAACACCCAGGGAGCTAGAAAGGCAGGCAGGGGCGTTCCTTCCCCGCAGGACCCGCTCAGGCGGAGATGCAGTGCCTCGACTGCGGTCCTGCGGCTGCTCAGGAGCTCGAGACCCCAGTGTCTGTGGGTCCACCCTCACGACAGCCCAGCCGTGGCATGTTTGGGGGCCAGCCCAACTCCGCTTGGTCTCCAAGCAGAGCCAGCTGGTGAAGCTATGTGATCTCCACGAGTGGGCGGGATGCCCCACGGAAGCTCATGGGCGGGAAAGCTGGGCCCAGACAGTCTGGACCACCTTGGGCACTTCTGCACTGGATGTGACCATGGACAAGAGAGGAATCACCTCGCTTTGCTCTCCATGTGCTCCACAGACAGTCCTGGGGTCAAGCTCTCGCTCCGGTTTGTTTCCAGCCATTGAACCAATAGAGCATTGGATGATTCATCTTTAGAGAGGAAAAATAGGGAGGGTTATCAGACTTGGCTCTGGAAAGACAAAGACCCATCCCTAGCCCCTCCATGCCTTTCTTCTTTTCTCTTTCTTTCTGTTTCAATTCTTGTTCTTCACTAACTGAAACCACAGCAAGTGCATCATCCTCCTTAAGCCTTGGTTTCCTGATCTGTGAACTGGGTCCTTTGCTGGCTTGCTGTGAGGATGAGTTCAGCAGTGTAGGCGAAGCACTTTGCTCAGTGCATGTCAGGAGGTGTCAGCCTGTATTTTTATGTAATTTGCAGGTTTTGACCAGAACCCTGCCCGTAGCCCACCCCTGCCGTGGGCTGGCCTCTGTCTGGTCCCCTGCCTCTGCTCTGGTGTGTGGCCCGGTGGCAGGGGCGGCAGATGCTTCAGGATGCCCTGGTGACGAGCTGCTGCCCTATCTGTGCCCCAGGTGCGCAGTGCGTGGACCTTGGCGACGCTTATGTCTGCCGCTGCCAGGCCGGCTTCTCTGGGAGGCACTGTGACGACAACGTGGACGACTGTGCCTCCTCCCCGTGTGCCCATGGGGGCACCTGCCGGGACGGCGTGAACGAGTACTCCTGCACCTGCCCCCCGGGTACACGGGCAGGAACTGCAGTGCCCCCATCAGCAGGTGTGAGCACGCGCCCTGCCACAATGGGGCCACCTGCCACGAGCGGGCCCTCCGCTACCTGTGTGAGTGCGCCCGGGGCTACGGGGGCCCCAACTGCCAGTTCCTGCTCCCTGAGCCGCCCCCGGGCCCTGTGGTGGTGGACCTCACAGAGAAGTATGTGGAGGGCCAGGCCGGCCCCTTCCCCTGGGTGGCCGTCGGGCGGGCGTGGTGCTGGTCCTCACGCTGCTGCTGGGCTGCGCCGCCACGGTGGTCTGCGTGCGGCTGAGGCTGCAGAAGCGCCGGCCCCTGCAGACCCCTGCCGGGGGAGACGGAGACCATGAACAACCTGGCCAACCGCCAGCGGGAGAAGGACATCTCTGTCAGCGTCATCGGGGCCACGCAGATCAAGAACACCAACAAGAAGGCAGACTTCCACGTGGGCCCAGCGCGGAGAAAAATGGCCTCACAGCTCGAGACCCCGCTGTGGGCTACAACCTGCTGCAGGGCCTCAAGGGTGCCGCAGCCACAGAGGAGGCCCGTGGCAAGCGCGATGCCAAGTGCCAGCCCCAGGGCTCTGCGGGGGAGGAGAAGGGAACCCCAACACTCAGAGGGTGAGTGCTCCAGCCTGGAGGGGGCACATGGGAAGGCCACCTGGTCAGGGGGCCAGCTGGAGAAGGTGCCCTGACATTCAAGGAGTGGGCAGAACAAGCTGGGCAGGGGGCCAGCTGGAGAGGCCACCCCAGCACCCGGGGGATGGGCAGGGGGCCAGCTGGAGAGGGTGCCCTGACACCTGAGGGATGGGCAGGGGGCCCAGCTGGAGAGGGCGCCCCAACACCCAGGGGGTGGGCAGAGGGGCCAGCTGGAGAGGGCACCCCGACACCCGGGGGATGGGCAGGGGAGCCAGCTGGAGAGGGCGCCCGACACCCGGGGGATGGGCAGAGGGGCCAGCTGGAGAGGGCACCCCGACACCCGGAGGATGGGCAGGGGAGCCAGCTGGAGAGGGCGCCCCGACACCCAGGGGAAGGGCAGAGGGGCCAGCTGGAGAGGGTGCCCGACACCCAGGGGGTGGGCAGAGGGGCCAGCTGGAGAGGGCACCCCGACACCCGGGGGATGGGCAGGGGCGCCAGCTGGAGAGGGTGCCCGACACCCAGGGGATGGGCAGAACAAGCTGGGCAAGGGGGCCATCCCAGGGAGGACACCCCGACACCCAGGGGATGGGCAGGGCAGGTTGGGCAGGGGGGCCAGCTGGGTATGGTCCTCTAAGCTCTGGTCATTTTCCTGTTCACGAATGTTTCCATGTGTTGACTGTAGCTCTTTAATTTCCCTCAGTGGAGAAGCATCTGAAAGAAAAAGGCCGGACTCTGTGTACTCTGCTTCAAAAGACACAAAGTACCAGTCGGTGTACGTCATATCCGAGGAGCAGGACGAGTGTGTCATCGCAACTGAGGTCAGAGCGGGCTTGCGGAGCCCGCCTGCAGCTGGGGAGCCAGAACTGGGCCTCCGGCCACGCTAACCTCCCCTGTCTCCTGGGCCCTCTAGGTGTGACGTGGAGGTGACGGGGCAAGTTCTGTTCCTGCAGAACAAGGAACTTCCGAGGTGTCGGCCCCGATGATGCTGCTGGGAGGAGCGGACGTGCTCCTGACTGCTGCTGGAAGCCAGGTCCTCTTCCTGCCGGGGGCGGCGGGCGCTCCCGCAGCCGCTGCTCTGCCTCTAGGACGTTTCCATTGCACTATGGACAGTTGCTTTTAGAAAATATATATTTAAATGAATGGACTTGATCACTACGTAAGAAGCACGCACTGCCTGAAGTGCATATTTTGGATTTTATGAGCCAGTCTTCTCTTGAATTAGAATCACAAACACTGCCTTTATTGTCTTTTTTGATACTAAAATGTGTTTTTCTAGATGGAAAAATGTGCGTTATTTTTGGACTTGTAAAAATATTTTTCATGATATCTGTAAAGCTTGAGTATTTTGTGATGTTCATTTTTATAATTTAAATTTTTGGTAAATATGTACAAAGGCACTTCGGGTCAATGTGACTATATTTTTTGTATATAAATGTATTTATGGAAAATTGTGCAAATGTTATTTGAGTTTTTACTGTTTTGTTAATGAAGAAATTCCTTTTAAAAATATTTTTCCAAAATAAATATTATGAACAACATCCAGAGGTGTGCTTACTCACTCATCCTCCAAGCAGACTTGCAATCACGCACACTCGTCTAAGACCCTGCTCTTCGGGTAGTTTCGTTGGATTGACAATAAGCAACTTCCCTCGCTCCTTTGCCCCTCAAAGAGCCCTCCAGGAGTTGCCATCAGGATGAAGAAGAGGGGCAGGGGCCTTGCTGCGGACGGTCTTGCTACTGGCAGCCCCTGGGTTCCAGGGCAACGCAGGGCCCGAGCCCCTGAGCCTCCTGTCTGGTGAGAGCCGAGCACCTTGAAGCTGGCCACCGTCCTTTGAGCCTCAGTTTCATCAGGACTGGAACAAGCCTCATTTTGGATTAAATACCTGTGAAGCACTTCAGTGTTGCCATGGCAAAAGCTTTTGGTCCTAGAATACTGCTTACCCATCCACTTGTTTGTGGGTTTATTTGTAGTGAATTCAGCCACAGGACAGACAACAGCACGGACAGAAACCCTGTCTTCCTGAGTGGTCGGTCACCACCCGCCAGTGCCTGCTCCTCCTGAATTGTCTCCAGGATCCCCCAAGAGCTCTGCTGTGGCTTCCTTGTATAGCCAAGGAGACAGAGGCTTGGGGTGTGGACTTACTCGGGGCTGGTCAGGGGTAAAGTCGGTTCAGATCTGGGCATCTGGCTCCAGACCTGAGTGCCATCATTGTTTGTCACAAACGCAGCTTCTTGTTGAGAATGAGATGGGAGTTAACAGACTCCCACTGCTGGAGCAGCTCGGTGGTTCTGAAGGATCTGTGTAGACTGTCAGCTCTCTAAGACAAGTTACCGTTGGGGAGGAGTGGTTCATTTCTGGGGTCAGAGGGAACAGTCAGAGGGAAGAGGTTGCCTTTGCCCAGTGACCATGATGAATTTGTTTCTGGACTCTTTCTGCGGAGGATGGTCAGTCTTCAAGCCCACCCTCGTGTGCATAGAGGGTGGAGACCAGGAAGCTGCATCAGGCCGGACAGTACCCAGAAGCCACCTGGCTGGGGCTCCTGCATCTAAGACACAACCCCGTCCACCCCATCGCTCTGGCTGGTGATTGTGGAGTAACTGCTCAGGACGGACTCCAGCAGGGTGGCCTCATCCCCCGGAGAGACACTGGCATCAGGCCCGAGTGTGGCTTCTAAGCCTCCTCTGCCTCCACACTGACCTTGCTTCCTCTGAGGGGGAGCAGCATATTCTGGGATAAGTGAGGTTGCCAGGAGTTCTTTCAACAGTCTACAGGATCTGGTGAAAAAAGTGGGGTTGACTCAGTCCCATTGACTCTTGTTAACCTGGAGTCATTCATAGCTTCTTCTCACCTTCAGAAGTGACATGACTTGGATAATAAATGCATATCTATTTTCAAGAATATGGAATTTTCTGGGATTCTTGTGAATTCCATTCCATGAAAAAACCTCCATGTACTTAAAAATAATCTCACTTTCATCTTCCCCACCTTCTAGTAAAATCAGGGAATAAATTCGCTCTTATCTGGGCAAACAAGTAACCTGACTGAGAGCAAACTGGAGACTTAAAGATGCAGCTTTCAAATTGCCAGCTGTCTGGGCACGTGTTTCCCTGGGTCCCTTCTGAGTCTGACGTTTTAATTTGACATTTAACCAGATGGTCCCTCAGCTTTTAGGGTTTATGTCGTTTGTAATGGGAAATCTAGGTGCATTGATGAAAAACATCCATATAAACACATGGGTATTTGTAGACCAGCTGTGACCCACCACACAAGCGACGCCCAGCGTGATCAGCCTTGGGGCACATCCTCCACAGAGACCGATGGGAGCCAGGCGGGGAGGAGCAGCGACAACCGAGACAAGGAGGTGAAAAGGCGGGTCCCTGCGGCAGGGGTGAAGCTGGCGCTGGACCTGGGTCTCGAGTTCGGAGGAGCACCCGAGCGTGGGTGACCCCCGCCCAGGGGCCCGCCTGTAGACCTCGACCCCGTGTTCCACGTGCCACCCTCTGGGGCTGTGGTGAGACCAGTAAGTAAGGTGAGGCTCACATACTTTTCACATGGACAGACTTGGGGACTGACGGCAGTGTTGCAAGCGTAGTGCGGAGAGTTCCCATCATGACGATGGGTCTCGCGTCCATCCTCCTCCCGCTGATCGTCCTCTGCAGTGACGGGCAGTCTCCCATCTGCAGTGTAGACGCCGCTGTCACTCTTACTCAGAGGCTCACAGGCCATTGTGCCTGGGGGGGTGGTTCCCGCTCCTGCTGGCTCCTCCGCTCACCCCACGTCTCTGGGTGTGTCTCACTTTCAGGCTCACACACCCTCCTGGCTCGGCCCTGGAACTACCTCCTCTTAGTAACCCTGATGTCTCACGTGTGTGTTTGTGAACCTGAAAGCAGTCAGTGGCTGAGAGGCAAATAGTACGACCTGTGTTCAAACCCCAAACAGGCCCAGGAGAGAGTGGAGCCCACACACCTGCTCTGTGTCGCTGAGCAGTCAGCCAGCAACCCCCTTGCTGTTCGGTCGCTCAGTCGTGTACGACTCCTTGTGGCCCCACGAGCAGCAGCACGCCAGGCTTCCCTGCCTCTCACTGTCTCCCGGAGCTGGCTCAGGTTCTTGTCCCCTGAGTCAGTGATGCCATCCAACCGTCTCATCCTCTGCCACCCCCCTTCTTCTCCTCTTGCCCTCAGTCTTTCCCAGCATCAGGATCTTCTCCAGTGAGTTGGTTCTTTGTATCAGGTGACCAAAGTATTGGAGCTACAGCTTTAGCATCAGTCCTTTCTTCCAGTGAATATTCAGGGTTGATTTCCTTTAGGATTGAGTGGTTTGATCTCCTTACTGTCAAGGGACTCTCAAAACTCTTCTCCAGCTCCATAGTTCAAAAGCATCAATTCTTCAATGCTCAGTATTGTTTATGGTTCAGCTTTCAGATCTATACATGACTACTGGAAAAACCATAGCTTTGACTATAAGGACGTTTGTTGGCAAAGTGATGTCTCTGCTTTTAATACGCTGTCTGAGTTTGTCATAGTTTTTCTTCCAAGGAGCAAGTGTCTTAATTTTGTGCCTGCAGTCACCCTCTGCACTGATTTGGGAGCCCAGGAAAATAGAATCTGCCATGTTCCTACTTTTCCCCCTTCTATTTGCCATGAAGTGATGGGACCAGATGCCATGATCGTAAGTTATTTGAATGTTGAGTTTTAAGCCAGCTTTTTCACTCTGCTCTTTCACCTTCATCAAGAGGCTCTTTAGTTCTTCTTTACTTTCTGCCATAAGGGTGGCATCATCTCCACATTTGAGGTTATTGATATTTCTCCCAACAGTCTCGATTCCAGCTTGTGCTTCATCTAGCACAGCATTTCTCATGATGTACTCTGCATAAAAGTTAAATAAGCAGGGTGACAATATACAGCCTTGACGCCCTCCTTTCCCAATTTTAATCAGTCCGTCATTCCACATCTGGCTTTAACTGCTGCTTCTTGACCTGCACACAGGTTTCTCAGGAGGCAGGTAAGGTGGCCTGATGTTCCCGTTGCCCTAAGAATTTCCATGTTCTGTTGTGATCCACACAGTCAAAGGCTTTAGTGTAGCCAAAGAAGCAGAAGCCGATTTTTTTTTAATTCCTTGCTTTCTTTATGACCAAACGGATGTTGGCAATTTGATCTCTGGTTCCTCTGCCTTTTCTAATTCCAGCTTGTGCATCTGAAAGTTCTTGGTTCATCTACTAAAAAAACCTGGCTTGAAGGATTTTGAGCATTACTTTGCCAGCATGTGAAATGAGCCCAACTATGTGCTAGTTTGAACATTCTTTGCATTGCCTTCCTTTGGGATTGGGATGAAAACTGATACTTTCCAGTCCTGTAGCCATTGCTGAGTTTTCCAAATTTGCTGGCATATTGAGTGCAGCAATTTCACAGCATCATCTTTTAGGATTTGAAATAGCTCAGCTGGAATTCCATCACCTCCACTAGCTTTTTCGTAGTGACTTGACTTTGAACTCCAGGAAGTCAGGCTCTGGGTGAGTGACCATACCATCATGGTTATCTGGGTCATTAAGACCTTTTTTGTATAGGTCTTTTCAACACCGCTAAGGAAGTATTTTGCCAAGAAAATTGAACTTGAATCCGGTCATATGTCTTGATCTAGTTACCAGTTTATGCAAGTTCAGGGGGCTGAAGACACAGTCAGGACATCACTAGGATCTACTCAGCAAAAGGAGAAAGATCAGGGAACCCATAGATTAGAAGCAACTTGGTTAAAAAACAGTTTAAAAGTTCACAAGCCACCTGGATGAGTGTAAATGCCGATTAGGCATTTTAGTGACATTAAATAGCACTTGTAAATGTTTTAGATGTGAGAGCTCATTACTGCGTTGAACAGAGAAGGGTACTTAACTTTTAGAGAAACTCTGAAATATTATGGATGAAATAATACTATGTCTGGGACTTGCTTAAAGACAGAGAGAAAGGTTGCTGGCAATGGGCAGGGAGCCCGTGAGACGAGCAGCCCAGCAGTGGGCAGCAGCGGAGCGGGGCGAGTGTGCGAGCGGCTGCACTCTCCTGTGCACGGGCAAGGACTCTCCACGGGGGAGCGTTGCGATGGCACACTCAATGGTGTGTGTGGCACTGTCTCTTGTGGAGGTGTGTGCACTGCACAGTGGTCTTGAGGGGGCCTTCCTGTCTCTGACAAGAAGCCTTGTGAGACCAAATGATTGAATCCAACAGGTAGAGATGCAGCAGGTTTGCTCAGGGCTCTCAGGCCAGACCCAGGCTCTGCCCTCACCGGCCGGGCTTGGAGATGGTCTGTGCTGCTGAACAGTGATGCTCTTCCTCGGGCAGTTCTGCAAACACCCTGCTCTCCATGCGGCTCCGAGGGCTCCCAAAGCACAAACCAAGAACATTGCTCCTGCTAAAACCAGCTAATGTCTTCCGGCTGCTTTTAGCATGATCTGCACAGAACTACCTTGGCCTGTCGTCTCAGTGTGACCTGGCTGCTGAGGGTCTCTCTGCCCCCCTTTATACTGTCCTCCTGTGGTCCATTCAGCTTTCAGCTCTGGCCACTCCAGTGGCTGGACATGGCTGTGTATCGCCCGCCCCTTCACTCCGTCCCAAGCCTCCACCACCACCTCCCACCTGCAGGCCCTTGAGCTGGCACCCTGGGCAGCGAGAACCCCGCCGGGCCACCCGCCAAGGCCCCTGGGCTGGCACAGCGCTGCCCCTCCAGCCGGCCCGCAGCTGAGGCGTGTGAGCAGTGCCTGTGGGCGGCACGCGTCCCGGGGCCCACCAGGGCTCTCCCTGCCTCCAGGCCCACCGTGGAGCTTGAGCGAGCGCTGTCGCGTGTGTGCACACTCGCCCGCGTGGGAGGGAAATGCGCCTGAGTCGTGAGGACCGGTCGGGACCGAGGTTTCATCCCTCCTGCCGCCACTGGCACTCTGCGGCCACGCGTGAAGCAGACGTAGCCACTGTCCGGGGGGGGCAGGCTCTGCTTTATGAATAGATGGCCACCCAGACACAGATGTGCTATGAGGATACTCGCTTGGTGTCCAGCAAACAAAGCCATGTGCATTTGGTAATTTCTCAGGGTGTGGATTCTGTGGAAAAAGTGTAGGGAAGTTAAGTATTTTTCCTAAAGGGCAGCTGGGTGTCTACAGAAACAGCAAGAAGAGTGGGGCTGGGACTTGGGCTGAGCTGGGGCCTCAGACGTGGGGCGTGCCGGTGTGCTTCCACCGACACCGAGCCTCTCGTGACAAGTGTGGACGCCCGAGTGCACTCGGCAGTGTCAGGCGCTTGTCGTTTGGAAGCGACTCAGAGGCAGACGTCCTGCAGATGGTGTGTGTCCAGGCAGAAGATTCGCGTTTCCCCGGAACAGCCTTGAGTGGTGTCCATCTGCACAGGTAAACATTTCCATTCTGTAGACACCTATCCAGCTGGCGTCAGCCTGGGAGGTGCGGCTGATGTCATTCTTGCCTTTTCTTGCTAATAAAACTCGGAAAACAACACTCTCCCTTTTTCATCTTTCTTGTTTCTTAAGGAAACATCCACTGCCCCACATATAGCTTCTCTGATTCTGTATTCTGGAGCTATTGCTAAGTCCACTTCAGTTGTGTCCAACTCTGTGCGACCCCATAGACGGCAGCCCACCAGACTCCCCTGTCCCTGGGATTCTCCAGGCAAGAACACTGGAGTGGGGTGCCATTTCCTTCTCCAGTGCATGAAAGTGAAAAGAGAAAGTGAAGGCGCTCAGTTGTGTCAGACTCTTAGCGACCCCATGGACTGCAGCCCACCAGGCTCCTCCGTCCATGGGATTTTCCAAACCAGAGTACTGGAGTGGGGGTGCCATTGCCTTCTGCACATTCTGGAGATTACAGTCTTAAAAGAAACGAGAATGGGGTCCCTAAGGCACCAGCATGACGCAGTGTTTAAAAAGTACGGCAACACAGACTCCGGGGCTTCCTTTTCTAACGCACACAAAGAAGCAGTGAGGTGTGGGTGGCGGCAGTCCCGACAGGGAACTGGGCCGAGGTAAGGGGAGAGTGCCCACAGCTGTCGCGGGGCTCATGCGGGATCGGGAAGACTGGCTGGCCTGGCAGCGGGTTGTTGGGATGACTGCATTTCCTTGTGATGTGACCTCTGAAAACCCTGGAAATGTCGACTGGGAAGAAGCATGAAGACCTAGAATGCTATGAGATCAAGTCTGAATTCTCTACCATCAACTTCTGCTGGCGGCGTCTGCGCTCTGTACATACTGGGTTTTACCTCTAACATGCTCACATCAATATTAGCAAGAAGTTAGTAAATTTTAAAGCTAACTTGGATTTTAATGTGACTGGGTCAGAGGGATAATGTGCTCGTCTTGGACACTTGACAGGAGGCTTCGTGAAAGTGAATTCACCTGTGGAGATGGAACTGGCGGAGGGTCTCTCCGCTTTTAGGGCACAGGAGTGCCGCGCAGGGCTCTGGCCAGTCTCGAGTCACCTCCCCTTGTACAGAAGTGACCTGTGATGTGCTCTCGCAGCATCAGTGACGTTTCCATGGTCCCCTCAGGCTGTGCTCCTGCATCTCAAGTGGGAGGAAGTACCTTCTGTGTTTGCCACTCACAGACGCACGGCCTGAGCACATGACTCCAAGAATTAGAGTGGGTGCCCGGGACTCGCAGCTTTCAGCCCCTTCCTTAGAAGCTTAGAAACGTGAGAATAAAAAGTCAAGTTAAATGCAATATTTAAAAGGGCATACTTATGAGTGGAAAACATCCAAAATTCAAGAGGAGTTTCAATTAAGGTGAAAAAGGCAGGTGAGGTCCCTTTCTGTTTCTTTTGACAGAAAGGGAAGAGGAAGGAGGTTGGTGAGCCTTTGCGCTGCTCTCCGGGCCAGCAAGAGGGAAGGGTCCCAACTGCACAATCCTGGCTCAGCAGTCATGGGCACTGGGCTGTGGGGGACGATCTGACTAGGAGATGTGGGGTGAGGGGTGGGGTCCCCGATGCTCTGAATGCAGCAACAGCCCCTCTTGGCCACTTCTGCATTCTCAGAGGAGGCACTGCCCTTGGTCCCGGTTTTCGGGCCTTTCTGCTGACTCTCACCCTGTTCTGATGGCATAAACTTGCTTTCCAGCCCCAAGAGGGTTCTGTGGAAGGTAGGGCTCTTCCATGTGACTGAGGAAGGGAGGTGGGCTCTGTCCTCCACGGCTTGTGGTGAAGCCACCTTGTGAGTCAGTCCTGGCTGCGTTTCCCTGAATGGATTTGGTGTGTCCCCAGGCGAACACACTGATACTAACAAACTGACCCAAACAGAACTTGGAGTCTATGTGCTCACCTTTCCCTTCCTGTTCATTCCAAAGCCAAGGGTGCTATTTTTTATTTACCTACTGTTCCAGATGACCTTCGGGTGGCTCCCTTTTGATGGCCCAGGAGGTGTCCCCTTGGGTGTGAGGCGGCAGGACCCTCCTGGGCTCCGAGGCGCTCTTCTGTCCTCAGTGGGATGAGCCTGGCAGTTGGAGGAAGACTGTTCTCCTCCTCAGCTATGTCCGCTGCGCTTGCTCTCCTGTTTGTAGACATCTGATGGCTGTCAGTCTAAATGATGTTTCGCTGAGCATCTTTGCGCACAAATGCTCGCGATTGTGCCATTCATTCGTTATGATAAATTTCTACACTTGAAATTCATTTGCCAGGGGAACTAACACTTAAAGACTCTAACCGTCTGTATGTCTCCAGTAGAAAATCTGTACCGATTTATAATCCCGCCAGTTCTTCACCAACAAAATGAATCGTGATTAGTGAAAATAGTGATCAGAATTAATCTACTTTATCTGTTCAGTGGTGGCACCTGGCACCTGTTGTCCACATGGAGGATCCACCGCATGTTGGGTGTTTCATAGACATTTTAAAGGGTGGAATAGTTCCTTCCTTTCCCCATGACCCAGAAAAGTCTCAGGTTCAGTGAAGGGACTAGCAGGCCAACCAGAGCAGTGAGGGCTGGTGTCCTGGGAAAACATCCCTTTGCAGACCCCCAGTGTGTTTACAGCCTGCCGTCTGTGTGGCTTGCATTTTCTTCATAGGTGGGTGTACTTTTGTCTTAATTTTTCTAAACAACCATATTTGCAATATAATCAATATGTGATATGGTAGACACATGGTAAGCCCACTGTTGCATGAGTTTTGAGAAGTGTACGTTTATGAGCACAGCTGCATGGGTAAGATGGAGGGCCCGCACCCCTATCACCCCGAAGGCTCTGTGCATAACCTCTGCTTTACGAGCACAACTGACTCCAGTAACAGAGCTGGGGCAAGTTCACACATGTGGACAAGTTCACTGGTCCTTGGTGTGCGTGCTGGTCCTTGTCTTGGACGCTGGTCCTTGTCTTCCTTCCTACTGTGCTGAACTGTCTCTGCTCACATGTATCATATGTCTCTTTTCCTTGTTTAGAAATTTTGTAAGAATTTTTCCACCCAAGCCTCCCATCTGGGGGAGGTGAAGGGACTCCTGCCTTGCCTCTGCCCATGTGGAAATTGGCCATGACACAGTTTGCCCTTGGCTGGCCTGGTCACCAATTCAGTCTTGGCTCAGAGAAGACACACGCAGCATGGACGCTGGTCTTTGTCTTGGACGCTGGTCCTTGGTGTGGGTGCTGGTCCTTGTCTTGGATGCTGGTCCCTGGCACAGACGCTGGTCCCTGGCATGAATACTAGTCCCTGGTATAGACACTGACCCCCGGTATGGATGCTGATTGCTTTTTTCAGCCTTCTTTTCACACTCATGCTCCCAGGGGCCCCTCTGGGGCTGCCATCAATACCTTGCCTACTGGGCTCCTTCTGCTTCTGAAGCCAGCTCCCTCTCTCTGCTGAAGGCCAGCCCTTGGTGGAAGCAGGGTTTCTGGTGCAGTTGGGAGAATAGGATGGGAGTGGCTGAGGAGGTGGCCTCTCCTAAGCACTTCACAGAGGGATTAGGAAGCAGGCGTGGTACCTCTGCTGGTCCTCTTGGAGTCTGGGTAAATCTCATCAGTTGGCACCTGGAACAGGGTTGTGGGGAGACTGGTTGGGAAATGGTTGGAGGTAGGATGAGGGCTCCCGCTGAGGGCATCCAGGGCCAGTAGGAAGGCCAGAGAGCAGCTTTTTTGGGTGAAATAAGCGACATTCCACAAGTCAGCCAGCAATGATACAAAGGACCATGCTGCTCCCTACCTGCTCCCACCCTCCACCCTTCTGGTTCAGGAGGCAGGGAAGGCATACAGCCACCTTTGCAGCATAAAGCCGCTGCAGTTCTGGGTAATGATCCTAGAGAGTTTCTCCCAACAGTCCTGCCTCACACTTCCTGGCCTTGCTCCATGCCCCTCATACCCTCAGGAACTTAAAGTTTTTGAGACATAAAGTCACCTGTTTAGACAGACCATCTGGTGAAAGAAGAGTTCTGCCCCGGTTCATTTCATCTGAATTCAGTTTGCATCAGAGTCCTTGGGCTCCACTGCCCCTCCTGCCGTGGCCCAGAGCTCTGGACACCTCCCTGTGGGCAGCGAGGGTCAGCCGCGTGGCTACCTCTGGGCCTCACACCCCGCAATGCTTCACCGGGGTTTCTAGGGTTCTGTTGTGAGCAGGCTCAGAGTCCTAGCCTGGTCCTCCCGTGGATCTTGAGCCCGGATGCTCTGGGGTTTGCCGACCCTGGGAAAGCCCAGAAGATGAGCCCCTGGCCCCTGGCGGTGCCAGAGCACCCGGCCTGGGGCCCTTGTCAGCTGGACACTGTGGCGCGGGGCTGGGCCTCCTTCGCTGGAGTGTCAGCAACAGAAGAGCTTGGAAACATTCAATGGACAGAGAAACGAGTGAGATTTGCCGGCCTGCCTTCCTCTCTGGGCCTGGATGGCAGTTAGACTGCAGCTCTGTCTGGGGGCCAGGAGTTCTCTTCCAGCAGCTCCGGCCTCACAGTCGCTCTTTCTGAGAAGTCTTCGCATGCAGGGGGCGGGAAGCATCTCGCTGCCCCTGCAGCTGGGGCGACGGGCAGATGCCAAGCCCACACCAGGAGCCAAGAGAAGCGGCCAGGTGGGCTCGTGAGCCCAGGATGGCTGTGGCACCGGCCACACGTGAGGTGGGGATATTGGTCACTCTCACGGGGTGCTGACTTGAGTTCCGGTATACTGAACACCTGGCCTCAGGTTATTCGCACCTGGTGCGGTGAGATGCAGGTTGAGAAATTCTTCATGCAGTACTATGGTGCAAACGATCTGGCCACACTGATCATTAGTAAGTCTGGCTGTTATCACAAACAGCCTTTTGCTATTGTGCTGTGAAGTCCACATGAGTAAAGCATCGCTGTGCAGAAACAGAAGATTCAGGAGTGGCCCTGAAAGCCGCACGGAAGTCTAGCTGTGTGCTGACAGGTGTCTGTGGCCAGAGGGAAGCGGTTTCAGAATGGCAGCGACTGTCAGCGCTGGGACCAGAAGTGCAAGTGGCAGAAGCTGCTGCAGCGTCAGCGCGAGGAGGGCCAGCTGCCCGGCAGCAGCTCCTGCCCACGGCCCCGCGCTCAGCAAGCACACGGGCGCTGCTGAGGGCCCTGCCCGCGGCCAGGGGCCTCCCTGCCGCCCTTCCAGGATCGAGCCTCCCACCTGCTCTTCACACAGCCACCCCAGAGCCAGGAACCTGCCCTGTACCGAGTGCGTGTCATTTAACCCTTGTTCTCACCTGGAGGTTGAAGCCCAAGGTCCCAGCACCAACGAGACCAAGTCCCAGAGGTTCCTGAGCCTCCCTCGCCATGCAGCGTCCTGGAGGCCAGTGACAGCATTTAAATAAACACCTTTCCAGAAGGATTTGGATGCAAGGCCATAGTTCTCAGATTCTAAGGGGGACACAGTTTCCACCCCATCAACAAGGAAACGAGGCTGGGCCTCCTGCCCCTGTCCACAGTGACTGCCTGGCCCCTGACAGCCCCCAGTCGTCTGCAGAACCCGCGTTCTGAATGGAGTGGCCCAGAGGAGCTGCCTCTTTGTAACTTTGTAACTTTTCCCCTCCCAGGCCTGGCCTCTGCGGAAAAGCACTCTCTGGTGTGGGTCTGATTCTGAGGAGAGGAAGCCGGGCCTGGAGGCCAGGACACGAGGCTCATGGAAACTGCTTCCCTCCCAGGGCAGCCCCGGCCGCTGTGGCGCTTCACGTGCAGCCCCTGTTCCCTCTGTCCTTTAGGTGTCTGAACGCACTGCACGTTCAGGCTAGTCTTCTCAACAAGTCTTCCTTCCAGCATCAAAGCCTCCTGGAAAGGTCCAGACTCTACCTGGAGTGACAGAAGCTCTTGCCCTGGGCTGGGCTGGGCTGGTGCTCGGCTTTACAGATGAAAAATTGAGGCACATGGAGGTTCAGTCACCCGTTTCCACAGCTCATGAGGGTGAGGGATCACGAGGCCCAGGCCCTCCAGACTTGACTAGGAGCCTCACGCGTGGGCGCTGAGACGCCCTGGTGGTCCCGGCGTGGGCCGTATACTCCATGCCGACAGCCTGCCGTCTCCACAGGAAGTCCAACGACCTCTAGAAATTTGGGAAATTCTAAGAAGTAGGTTTTGACCTCTTGTTATACTTTCACTTTCTCGCTTTGGTTTACTGAGGAAGTGAAAATTCCAAATTAGCATGTGACACTCATTCAGATCACTGGGGTTTGCGTTTGTGCATTTCCCCACAAGCTGGCAAGAAAACACAACCCACAGGAAACTTTATTGCTCCTGGCTCACTTCTGGGGGAAGGACATGCGCCCCAGGAGGCTCCATCCACGTGGCTGGACTAGACACGGTGAGAGGGCCTCCCGGTGGCCATTTGCTGCCCTGCCCACCCGTGGCCTTGTGGTCGTCCTGAGCTGGGCGTCTTCCGCGTTGCATGCTCAGCAACAACTGGCAGAATGATGCAGGTGGAAAAGACTCCTTCCGCTGTCCTTTCCACCTCCCAGCATCCTGGAATTAGAACCCAGTTAATGGTCAGGGGCTTCCCTGGTGGCTCAGCAGTTAAAGCGTCTGCCTGCAATGTGGGAGACCTGGCTTCGATCCCTGGGTTGGGAAGATCCCCTGGAGAAGGAAATGGCAACCCACTCCAGTGCTCTTGCCTGGAGAATCCCATGGACAGAGGAGCCTGGTGGGCTACAGTCCACGGGGTCGCAAAGAGTCGGAATCAACTGACCGGCTTCACTCACTAACAGTCAGGTGAAGGTGAAGCATCAGCTTCAAGGATGATAGAAACTGAGGCAATTCAAAGAGATCATTAAACATTACCTAGACCAAGGCTGTGGGGGACGAAAGGCCCAGAGTCGTTGGCCTCCAGAGCCCCTGAGCCTGGGGATATGCTGCCTCCTGTGGCAGCCGGACCTGCCCTTGTGGTCAGCTGAGGACATCAGGGTGGGAGGTGATGCTGGGTCACTGGGTGGCCTGGCGTGATCAGTTCCGTTCCGTTCAGTCACTCAGTCATATCCGACTCTTTGTGATCCTATGGACTGTAGCACACCAGGCCTCCCTGTCCATCACCAACTCCCGGAGTTTACTCAAACTCATGTCCATTGAATTGGTGATGCCATCCAACCAACTCATTCTCTGTTGTCCCTTTCTCCTCCTGCCGTCAATCTTTCCCAGCATCAGGGTCTTCTCAAATGTGTCAGTTCTTTGCATCAGGTGGCCAAAGTATTGCAGTTTCAGCTTTAGCATCAGTTCTTCCAAAGAATATTCAGGACTGATTTCCTTTAGGATGGACTGGTTGGATATCCTTGCAGTCCAAGGTACTTTCAAGAGTCTTCTCTAACACCACAGTTCAAAGGCATCAATTCTTTGGTGCTCAGCTTTCTTTATAGTCCAACTCTCACATCCATACATGGCTACTGGAAAAGCCATAGCTTTGACTAGACAAAACTTTGTCAGCAAAGTAATGTCTCTGCTACTTAGTATGCTGTCTCAGTTGGTCATAACTTTGCTTCCAAGGGGAAAGTGTCTTTTAATTTCATGGCTGCAGTCACCATCTGCAGTGATTTTGGAGCCCAGGAAAATAAACTCAGCCACTCTTTCCACTGTTTCCCCATCTATTTCCCATGAAGTGATGGGACTGGATGCCATGATCTTCGTTTTCTGAATGTTGAGCTTTAAGCCAACTTTTTCACTCTCCTCTTTCACTTTCATCAAGAGGCTCTTTAGGTCTTCTTTGCTTTCTGCCATAAGGGTGGTGTCATCTGCATATCTGAGGTTATTGATATTTCTCCCGGGTATCTTGATTCCAGCTTGTGCTTCCTCCAGCCCAGCGTTTCTCATGATGTACTCTGCATATGAGTTAAATAAGCAGGGTGACAACATACAGCCTTGATGTACTCCTTTCCTGATTTGGAACCAGTCCATTGCTCCATGTCCAGTTCTAACTGTTCCCTCTTGACCTGCATTCAGATTTCTCAGGAGGCAGCTGAGGTGTTTTGGTATTCCTATCTCCTGAAGAATTTTCCACAATTTGTTGTGATCCACACAGTCAAAGGCTTTAACATAGTCAAAGCAGAAATAGATGTTTTTCTGGAACTCTCTTGCTTTTTCGATGATCCAGTGGATGTTGGCAATCTGATATCTGGTCCTCTGCCTTTTCTAAAACCAGCTTGAACATCTGAAACTTCACAGTTCACGTATTGCTGAAGCCTGGCTTGGAGAATTTTGAGCATTACTTTGCTAGCGTGTGAGATAAGTGCAACTGCACGATAGTTTGAGCATTCTTTGGCATTGCCTTTCTTTGGGATTGGAATGAAAATGACATTTTCCAGTCCTGTGGCCACTGCTGAGTTTTCCAAATTTGCTGGCATATTGAGTGTAGCACTTTCACAGCATCATCTTTCAGGATTTGAACTAGCTCAGCTGGAATTCCATCACCTCCACTAGCTTTGTTTGTAGTGATGCTTCCTAAGGCCCACTTGACTTTGCATTCCAGGATGTCTGGCTCTAGATGAGTGATCACACCATCGTGATTATCTGGGTCATGAAGATCTTTTTTATATTGTTCTCTGTGTATTCTTGCCACCTCTTTTTAATATCTTCTGCTTCTGTTAGGTCCATACCATTTCTGTCCTTCATTGTACCCATCTTTGCATGAAATGTTCCCTTGGTATCTCTAATTTTCTTGAAGACATTTCTTCTTTCCCATTCTGTATTTTCCTCTATTTCTTTGCACTGATCACTGAGGAAGGCTTTCTTATCTCTCCTTGCTATTCTTCGGAGCTCTGCATTCAGATGGGCATATCTTTCCTCTTCTCCTTTGCCTTTTGCTTCTCTTCTTTTCACAGCTATGGGTAAGGCCTTTTCAGACAACCATTTTGCCTTTTTGCATTTCTTTTTCTTGGGGATGGTCTTGATCACTTCCTCCTGTACAATGTCATGCACCTCTGTCCATAGTTCTTCAGGTACTCTATCAGATCTGGCATCCCACTCCAGTGCTCTTGCCTGGAAACTCCCATGGATGGAGGAGCCTGGAAGGCTGTAGTCCATGGGGTTGCTGAGTCAGATACGACTGAGCGACTTCACTATCACTTTTCACTTTCATGCATTGGAGAAGGAAATGACAACCCACTCCAGTGTTCTTGCCTGGAGAATCCCAGGGATGGTGGAGACCAGTGGGCTGCCGTCTGTGGGGTCACACAGAGTCGGACATGACTGAAGCGACTTAGCAGCAGCAGCAGCAGCTATCAGATCTAATCCTTTGAATTTATTTGTCACTTCCACTGTATAATTGTAAGGGATTTGACTTAGGTCATATCTTAATGGTCTAGTAGTTTTCCCTACTTTCTTCAATTTAAGTCTGAATTTGGCCATAAGGAGTTCATGATCTGAGCCATAATCAGCTCCTGGTCTTGTTTTTGCTGACTGTATAGAGCTTCTCCATCTTTGGCTGCAAAGAATATAATCAGTCTGATTCGGTGTTGACCTGGTGATGTCCATGTGTAGAGTCTTCTCTTGTGTTGTTGGAAGAGGGTGTTTGCTCTGACCAGTGTGTTCTCTTGGCAAAACTCCA